>OZ024916.1:75499107-75574107 GCA_964017125.1 Flabesymbios commensalis
TCTCTGTGGGCTGGCTGATACGCTCTCTATGGGGTGGTTGATACGCTCTCTATGTGGTGGTTGATACGCTCTCTATGGGGTGGTTGATACGCTTTCTATGGGGTAGTTAATATGCTATCTATGGGTTGGCTGATACGCTCTCTATGGGGTGGTTGATATGCTTTTCTATGGGGTGGTTGATACGCTCTCTATGGAGTGGTTTATATGCTCTCTATGAGGTGGTTGATACGCTCTCTGTGGGGTGGTTGATACGCTCTATATAGGGTGGTTGATATGTTCTCTGTGGGTTGGTTGATACGCTCTCTATGAAGTGGTTGATACGCTCTCTATGGGGTGGTTGATACGCTCTCTATGGGGTGGTTGATACGCTCTCTACGGGGTGGTTTATACGCTCTCTGTGGTCTGGTTGATACGCTCTCTATGGGGTGGTTGATACGCACTCTATGGGGTGGTTGATAAGCTCTCTATGGGGTGGTTGATATGCTTTATGTGGGCTGATTGATACGCTCTCTATGGGGTGGTTGATACGCTCTCTATGGGGTGGTTGATACGCTCTCCATGGGGTGGTTGATATGCTTTCTGTGGGCTGGTTGATACGCTCTCTATGGGGTGGTTGATACGCTCTCTATGGGGTGTTTGATACGCTCTCTATGGGGTGGTTGATACGCTCTCTGTGGGGTGGCTGATACGCTCTCTGGGGTGGTTGATACGCTCTCTATGGGGTGGTTGATATGCTCTCTGTGGGCTGGCTGATACGCTCTCTATGGGGTGGTTGATACGCTCTCTATGTGGTGGTTGATACGCTCTCTATGGGGTGGTTGATACGCTTTCTATGGGGTAGTTGATATGCTCTCTATGGGTTGGCTGATACGCTCTCTATGGGGTGGTTGATATGCTTTTCTATGGGGTGGTTGATACGCTCTCTATGGAGTGGTTTATACGATCTCTATGAGGTGGTTGATACGTTCTCTATGGGGTGGTTGATACGCTATATATGGTGTGGTTGATACGCTCTCTGTGGGGTGGTTGATACGCTCTATATAGGGTGGTTGATATGTTCTCTGTGGGTTGGTTGATACGCTCTCTATGAAGTGGTTGATACGCTCTCTATGGGGTGGTTGATACGCTCTCTATGGGGTGGTTGATACGCTCTCTACGGGGTGGTTTATACGCTCTCTGTGGTCTGGTTGATACGCTCTCTATGGGGTGGTTGATACGCACTCTATGGGGTGGTTGATAAGCTCTCTATGGGGTGGTTGATATGCTTTATGTGGGCTGATTGATACGCTCTCTATGGGGTGGTTGATACGCTCTCTATGGGGTGGTTGATACGCTCTCTATGGGGTGGTTGCTATGCTTTCTGTGGGCTGGTTGATACGCTCTCTATGGGGTGGTTGATACGCTCTCTATGGGGTGTTTGATACGCTCTCTATGGGGTGGTTGATACGCTCTCTGTGGGGTGGCTGATACGCTCTCTGGGGTGGTTGATACGCTCTCTATGGAGTGGTTGATATGCTCTCTGTGGGCTGGCTGATACGCTCTCTATGGGGTGGTTGATACGCTCTCTATTGGGTGGTTGATACGCTCTCTATGGGGTGGTTGATATGCTTCCTGTGGGCTGGCTGATACGCTCTCTATGGGTTGGTTGATACGCTCTCTATGGGGTGGTTGATACGCTCTCTGTGAAGTGGCTGATACGCTCTCCATGGGGTGGCTGATACGCTCTCTATGGGGTGGTTGATACGCTCTCTATGGGGTGGTTGATACGCTCTCTATGGGGTGGTTGATATGCTCTCTGTGGGGTGGTTGATACGCTCTCTATAGGGTGGTTGATATGCTCTCTGTGGGATGGTTGATACGCTTTCTATGGGTTGGTTGATACGCTCTCTATGGGGTGGCTGATATGCTCTCTGTGGGGTGGCTGATACGCTCTCCATGTGGTGGCTGATACGCTCTCTATGGGGTGGTTGATACGCTCTCTGTGGGGTGGCTGATACGCTCTCTATGGGGTGGCTGATACGCTCTCAATGGGGTGGTTGATATGCCCTCTCTGGGGTGGTTGATACGCTCTCTATGGGGTGGTTGATATGCTCTCTGTGGGCTGGTTGATACGCTCTCTATGGGGGTGGTTGATACGCTCTCTATGGGGTGGTTGATACGCTCTCTATGGGGTGGTTGATACGCTCTCTATAGGGTGGTTGATATGTTCTCTGTGGGTTGGTTGATACGCTCTCTATGAAGTGGTTGATACGCTCTCTATAGGGTGGTTGATACGCTCTCTATGGGGTGGTTGATACGCTCTCTACGGGGTGGTTTATACGCTCTCTGTGGTCTGGTTGATACGCTCTCTATGGGGTGGTTGATATGCTCTCTGTGGGCTGGTTTATCTGCTCTCTATGGGGTGGTTGATACGCTCTCTATGAGGTGGTTGATACGCTCTCTATGGGGTGGCTGATACGCTCTCTATGGGTTGGTTGATACGCTCTCTATGGGCTGGTTGATATGCTCTCTGTGGGGTGGCTGATACGCTCTCCATGGGGTGGCTGATACGCTCTCTATGGGGTGGTTGATACGCTCTCTGTGGGGTGGCTGATACGCTCTCTATGGGGTGGTTGATATGCTTTCTTTGGGCTGGTTGATACGCTCTCTATGGGGTGGTTGATACGCTCTCTATGGGGTGGTTGATATGCTCTCTATGGGGTGGTTGATACGCTCTCTATGGGGTGGTTGATACGCTCTCTATGGGGTGGTTGATACGCTCTCTATGGGGTGGTTGATGTGCTCTCTGTGGGCTGGTTGATACGCTCTCTATGGGGTGGTTGATACGCTCTCTATGGGGTGGTTGATACGCTCTCTATGGGGTGGATGGTACGCTCTCTATGGGTGGTTGATATGCTCTCTGTGGGCTGGTTGATATGCTCTCTGTGGGCTGGTTGATACAATCTCTATGGGGTGGTTGATACGCTCTCTATGGGGTGGTTTATACGCTCTCTATGGGGTGGTTTATACGCTCTCTGTGGTCTAGTTGATACGCTCTCTATGGGGTGGTTGATATGCTCTCTGTGGGCTGGTTGATCTGCTCTCTATGGGGTGGTTGATACGCTCTCTATGTTGTGGTTGATATGCTCTCTGTGGGCTGGTTGATACGCTCTCTATGGGGTGGTTGATATGCTCTCTGTGGGGTGGTTGATACGCTCTCTATGGGGTGGTTGATATGCTCTCTATGGGGTGGCTGATACGCTCTCTATGGGGTGGTTTATATGCTCTCTGTGGGCTGGTTGATATGCTCTCTGTGGGCTGGTTTATACGCTCTCTATGGGGTGGTTGATACGCTCTCTGTGGGGTGGTTGATACGCTCTATATAGGGTGGTTGATACGCTCTCTATGGTGTGGTTGATACGCTCACTGTGGGGTGGTTGATACGCTCTCTATGGAGTGGTTTATATCAACCACCCCATATCTATGATGTGGTTGATACGTTCTCTATGGGGTAGTTGATACGCTCTCTATGGTGTGGTTGATACGCTCTCTGTGGGGTGGTTGATACGCTATTTATGGGGTGGTTTATACGCTCTCTGTGGGGTGGTTGATACGCTCTCTATGGGGTGGTTGATACGCTCTCTATGGAGTGGTTGATACGCTCTCTATGGTGTGTTTATACGCTATTTATGGGGTGGCTTATACACTCTCTATTGTGTGGCTGATACGCTCTCTATGGGGTGGCTGATACGCTCTCTATGGGGTGGATGATACGCTCTCTATGGGGTGGTTGATATGCTTTCTGTGGGCTGGTTGATACGCTCTCTATGGGGTGGTTGATACGATCACTATGGGGTGGTTGATACGCTTTCTATGGGGTGGTTGATACGCTCTCTATGGGGTGGTTGATACGCTCTCTATGGGGTAGTTGATATGCTTTCTGTGGGCTGGTTGATACGCTCTCTATGGGGTGGTTCATACGCTCTCTATGGGGTGGTTGATATGCTTTCTTTGGGCTGGTTGATACGCTCTCTATGGGGTGGTTGATACGCTCTATATAGGGTGGTTGATACGCTCTCTATGGTGTGGTTGATACGCTCTCTGTGGGGTGGTTGATACGCTCTTTATGGGGTGGTTTATACGCTCTCTGTGGGGTGTTTAATACGCTCTCTATGGGGTGGTTGATACGCTCTCTATGGGGTGGTTGATACGCTCTCTATGGTGTGTTTATACGCAATTTATGGGGTGGCTTATACACTCTCTATTGTGTGGCTGATACGCTCTTTATGGGATGGCTGATACGCTCTCTATGGGGTGGATGATACGCTCTCTATGGGGTGGTTGATATGCTTTCTGTGGGCTGGTTGATACGCTCTCTATGGGGTGGTTGATACGCTCACTATGGGGTGGTTGATACGCTTTCTATGGGGTGGTTGATACGCTCTCTATGGGGTGGTTGATACGCTCTCTATGGGGTAGTTGATATGCTTTCTGTGGGCTGGTTGATACGCTCTCTATGGGGTGGTTGATACGCTCTCTATGGGGTGGTTGATATGCTTTCTTTGGGCTGGTTGATACGCTCTCTATGGGGTGGTTGATACGCTCTCTATGGGGGTGGTTGATATGCTTTCTTTGGGCTGGTTGATACGCTCTCTATGGGGTGGTTGATACGCTCTCAATGGGGTGGTTGATACGCGCTCTATGGGGTGGTTGATACGCTCTCTGTGGGGTGGTTGATATGTTTTCTGTGGGCTGGTTGATACGCTCTCTATGGGGTGGTTGATACGCTCTCTATAGGGTGTTTGATACGCTCTCTGGGGTGGTTGATACGCTCTCTATTGGGTGGTTGATATGCTCCCTGTGGGATGGCTGATACGCTCTCTATGGGGTGGTTGATACGCTCTCTATGGGGCGGTTGATACGCTCTCTATGGGCTGATTGATACGCTCTCTATGGGGTGGTTGATACGCTCTCTATGGGGTGGTTGATACGCTCTCTATTGGGTTGTTGATATGCTTTCTGTGGGCTGGTTGATACGCTCTCTATGGGGTGGTTGATACGCTCTCTATGGGGTGTTTGATACGCTCTCTATGGGGTGGTTGATACGCTCTCTGTGGGGTGGCTGATACGCTCTCTGGGGTGGTTGATACGCTCTCTATGGGGTGGTTGATATGCTCTCTGTGGGCTGGCTGATACGCTCTCTATGGGGTGGTTGATACGCTCTCTATGTGGTGGTTGATACGCTCTCTATGGGGTGGTTGATAGGCTTTCTATGGGGTAGTTGATATGCTCTCTATGAGTTGGCTGATACGCTCTCTATGGGGTGGTTGATATGCTTTTCTATGGGGTGGTTGATACGCTCTCTATGGAGTGGTTTATACGCTCTCTATGAGGTGGTTGATACGTTCTCTATGGGGTGGTTGATACGCTATATATGGTGTGGTTGATACGCTCTCTGTGGGGTGGTTGATACGCTCTATATAGGGTGGTTGATACGCTCTCTATGGTGTGGTTGATACGCTCACTGTGGGGTGGTTGATACGCTCTCTATGGAGTGGTTTATACGCTCTCTATGATGTGGTTGATACGTTCTCTATGGGGTAGTTGATACGCTATATATGGTGCGGTTGATACGCTCTCTGTGGGGTGGTTGATACGCTCTATATAGGGTGTTTTATACGCTCTCTATGGTGTGGTTGATACGCTCTCTGTGGGGTGGTTGATACGCTCTTTATGGGGTGGTTTATACGCTCTCTGTGGGGTGGTTGATACGCTCTCTATGGGGTGGTTGATACGCTCTCTATGGGGTGGTTGATACGCTCTCTATGGTGTGTTTTTACGCTATTTATGGGGTGGCTTATACACTCTCTATTGTGTGGCTGATACGCTCTCTATGGGGTGGTTGATATGCTTTCTGTGGGCTGGTTGATACGCTCTCTATGGGGTGGTTGATACGCTCACTATGGGGTGGCTGATACGCTCTCTATGGGGTGGTTGATACGCTCACTATGGGGTGGCTGATACGCTCTCTATGGGGTAGTTGATATGCTTTCTGTGGGCTGGTAGATATGCTCTCTATGGGGTGGTTGATACGCTCTCTATGGGGTGGTTGATATGCTTTCTTCGGGCTGGTTGATACGCTCTCTATGGGGTGGTTGATACGCTCTCTATGGGGTGGTTGATATGCTCTCTATGGGGTGGTTGATACGCTCTCTATGGGGTGGTTGATATGCACTCTATGGGGTGGTTGATAAGCTCTCTCTGGGGTGGTTGATATGCTTTCTGTGGGCTGATTGATACGCTCTCAATGGGGTGGTTGATACGAGCTCTATGGGGTGGTTGATACGCTCTCTATGGGGTGGTTGATATGCTTTCTGTGGGCTGGTTGATACGCTCTCTATGGGGTGGTTGATACGCTCTCTATGGGGTGTTTGATACGCTCTCTGGGGTGGTTGATACGCTCTCTATGGGGTGGTTGATATGCTCTCTGTGGGCTGGCTGATACGCTCTCTATGGGGTGGTTGATACGCTCTCTATGGGGTGGTTGATACGCTCTCTATGGGGTGGTTGATATGCTCTCTATGGGGTGGTTGATACGCTCTCTATGGGGTGGTTGATATGCTCTCTGTGGGCTGGTTGATACGCTCTCTATGGGGTGGTTGATACGCACTCTATGGGGTGGTTGATAAGCTCTCTATGGGGTGGTTGATATGCTTTCTGTGGGCTGATTGATACGCTCTCTATGGGGTGGTTGATACGCTCTCTATGGGGTGGTTGATACGCTCTCTATGGGGTGGTTGATATTCTTTCTGTGGGCTGGTTGATACGCTCTCTATGGGGTGTTTGATACGCTCTCTATGGGGTGTTTGATACGCTCTCTATGGGGTGGTTGATACGCTCTCTGTGGGGTGGCTGATACGCTCTCTGGGGTGGTTGATACGCTCTCCATGGGGTGGTTGATATGCTCTCTGTGGGCTGGCTGATACGCTCTCTATGGGGTGGTTGATACGCTCTCTATGGGGTGGTTGATACGCTCTCTATGGGGTGGTTGATACGCTCTCTATGGGGTGGTTGATATGCTTTCTGTGGCTGGCTGATACGCTCTCTATGGGTTGGTTGATACGCTCTCTATGGGGTGGTTGATACGCTCTCTATGGGGTGGTTGATACGCTCTCTATGGGGTGGTTGATATACTGTCTGTGGGGTGGTTGATACGCTCTCTATGGGGTGGTTGATATGCTCTCTGTGGGCTGGTTGATACGCTCTCTATGGGGTGGTTGATACGCTCTCTATGGAGTGGTTGATATGCTCTCTGTGGGCTGGATGATACGCTCTCTATGGGGTGGTTGATACGCTCTCTATGGGGTGGTTGATACGCTCTCTATGGGGTGGTTGGTACGCTCTCTATAGGGTGGTTGATATACTCTCTGTGGGCTGGTTGATACGCTCTCTATGGGGTGGTTGATACGCTCTCTATGGGGTGGTTGATACGCTCTCTATGGGGTGGTGGATACGCTCTCTATGGGGTGGCTGATACGCTCTCTATGGGTTGGTTGATACGCTCTCTATAGGGTGGTTGATATGCTCTCTGTGTGGTGGCTGATACGCTCTCCATGGGGTGGCTGATACGCTCTCTATGGTGTGGTTGATACGCTCTCTGTGGGGTGGCTGATACGCTCTCTATGGGGTGGCTGATACGCTCTCTATGGGGTGGTTGATACGCTCTCTATGGGGTGGTTGATACGCTCTCTATGGGGTTGTTGATATGCTCTCTGTGGGCTGCTTGATACGCTCTCTATGGGGTGGTTGATACGCTCTCTATGGGGTGGTTGATACGCTCTCTATGGGGTGGTTGATACGCTCTCTATAGGGTGGTTGATATGTTCTCTGTGGGCTGGTTGATACGCTCTCTATGAAGTGGTTGATACGCTCTCTATGGGGTGGTTGATACGCTCTCTATGGAGTGGTTGATACGCTCTCTATGGGGTGGTTTATACGCTCTCTGTGGTCTGGTTGATACGCTCTCTATGGGGTGGTTGATATGCTCTCTGTGGGCTGGTTGATCTGCTCTCTATGGGGTGGTTGATACGCTCTCTATGGGGTGGCTGATACGCTCTCTATGGGGTGGTTGATATGCTCTCTGTGGGCTGGTTGATATGCTCTCTGTGGGCTGGTTGATACGCTCTCTATGGGGTGGTTGATATGCTCTCTGTGGGGTGGTTGATACGCTCTCTATGGGGTGGTTGATATGCTCTCTATGGGGTGGCTGATACGCACTCTATGGGGTTGTTGATATGCTCTCTGTGGGCTGGTTGATATGCTCTCTGTGGGCTGGTTCATACGCTCTCTATGGGGTGGTTGATATGCTCTCTGTGGGGTGGTTGATACGCTCTCTATGGGGTGGTTGATATACTGGCTGTGGGGTGGTTGATACGCTCTCTATGGGGTGGTTGATATGCTCTCTGTGGGCTGGTTGATACGCTCTCTATGGGGTGGTTGATACGCTCTCTATGGGGTGGTTGATATGCTCTCTGTGGGCTGGATGATACGCTCTCTATGGGGTGGTTGATACGCTCTCTATGGGGTGGTTGATACGCTCTCTATGGGGTGGTTGATACGCTCTCTATAGGGTGGTTGATATGCTCTCTGTGGGCTGGTTGATACGCTCTCTATGGGGTGGTTGATATGCTCTCTGTGGGCTGGTTGATACGCTCTCTATAGGGTGGTTGATATGCTCTCTGTGGGCTGGTTGATACGCTCTCTATGGGATGGTTGATATGCTCTCTGTGGGCTGGTTGATACGCTCTCTATGGGGTGGTTGATATTCTCTTTGTGGGGTGGTTGATACGCTCTCTATGGGGTGGTTGATACGCTCTCTATGGGGTGGTTGATACGCTCTCTATGGGGTGGTTGATATGCTCTCTGTGGGCTGGTTGATACGCTCTCTATGGGGTGGTTGATATTCTCTCTGTGGGGTGGTTGATACGCACTCTATGGGGTGGTTGATACGCTCTCTGTGGGCTGGTTGATACGCTCTCTATGGGGTGGTTGATACGCTCTCTGTGGGCTGGTTGATACGCTCTCTATCTTAGTATATAAACGCTCATTATTTCTTAGTAACAGTGATTTGATCGGCTAATGAAATGGATAAAAAACGATTATAGTCCTGCTTAGGGATGCAATGGTTAACATGGAAGAAAAATACAAAATAACAATTCAGTAAGAGAAAATAGGACATAATAAAAATATACTGAAGAGAATTTTAAAACTAAACTTGAAAGCAGAGTGTTAGATGCGACAATTTCCTGGCAACGGTAGGAAATTAAGATTTTCATAAATTTAATAAAAGGCTTACTTTATTTTACAAAAAAAATATCTCCAATGCATACGCCATTGTTTTCGCTAAATAAAGCAATGCCAATTATGCATGTTTGGAGCAGCAATAAGAGATCGACATTGAAATGTGAATCCACTGCAGTACACACTACATGTCTAAGCGGTAACACGGTAGTTGTCAGATTCTACTTTTATGGCCACTGTGTTGCGCCTTAGATACATGTCTAGTTATGCACCAAATCTTGTGAACAAAATAATACTGTAGATCTGGTAATATTCGCGTGGTTTGAATTTTCGCGAGGAGGACAAATTCAAGAATCTCGTGAAAATTATTATAATAATAGCGCTATTAAAGAAAAATGAACATCCGCGAATTCTAAACTTCGTGAACAGTCCAAAAATCAGAAATTCGCGAAAATTTAAACACGCGAAAATTACCAGATCTGCAGTACCCGAACCATGTCTGCCAAAGCAGTAGGGAATTCATGTTACCCGAAATGTTCACAAATAGGTTGACTTAGTTTTACGAATAATAACAGCAAGCCGAATTCACAAATGAAATAAGTGTACAATCCCATAAGGTTTCAGTAAGTATGCATAGTCTGTAGTGCCGAAAGATGTATCTAATGAAGCGAACTGACATAACCATATCGTAGAGTCGCAAAAACTAGTATTTAAGCATTTAAAAATGACAAGTGGACTAATTCGTATTGTTACACTAGTATAAATGTTTTATTCTATCCACTGTATTGTCCAGTAATGTATAATGCATTGATAGTTTTGAACTGGAGAATCCCTCGTCTAGCTTTTAATCTATTTTTATGACTTGTGCTAAGAAACCTGGTGAATGTCTATTTTTCAAAGAATCATCTTTCTACTAATAAATCAAAACGTAAACTGTTTTCATGGTTATATATATCGCTGTATGTACATGTTGTATGATGTAAATACCGTGTCTAGGAATTTACAACTGTATCAGCAAAGTGTAAAACATAGCAATGTTGAAACGTATTTGAATATTTTGTAGTTACTCCAGGTTCTGAGACCGGGGCGGACGGCTCTATACCTCCTGTGAGCGTAGAGGAGGCTTTCAAACTAGGTGCTGAGGCTGAGTGGACGTGTTAACGGATATCTATACCTGCAGTCTGGGAGGAGGCAAAGAGCAGCATCAGGTAGGATACAAAAAACACCCCTAGTACATTGACAGTGACACAGTCTGTCAATGACGACGTTGACAGTGATACAGTCTGTCACATGATCTATTGACAGTCTATCACATGACGACATCAGCTGATCAGCCTCCGTCAATTCGTTGCTTTATTAAATAGACATAGAATATCATTACATGATAATTACTGGGGTCAGAATATCATAATATCCTACTGGGGTCAGAATATCATAATATCCTACTGGGGTCAGAATATCATAATATCCTACTGTTCAGAATATCATAATATCCTACTGGGTCAGAATATCATAATATCCTACTGGGGTCAGAATATCATAATATCCTACTGGGTCAGAATATCATAATATCCTACTGGGTCAGAATATCATAATATCCTACTGGGGTCAGAATATCATAATATCCCACTGGGGTCAGAAGATCATAATATCCTACTGGGGTCAGAAGATCATAATATCCTACTGGGGTCAGAATATCATAATATCCTACTGGGTCAGAATATCATAATATCCTACTGGGTCAGAATATTATAATATCCTACTGGGTCAGAATATCATAATATCCTACTGGGGTCAGAATATCATAATATCCTACTGGGGTCAGAATATCATAATATCCTACTGGGTCAGAATATCATACTATCCTACTGGGTCAGAATATCATAATATTCTACTGGGGTCAGAATATCATAATATTCTACTGGGGTCAGAAGATCATAATATCCTACTGGGGTCAGAATATCATAATATCCTACTGGGGTCAGAATATCATAATATCCTGCTGGGGTCAGAATATCATAATATCCTACTGGGGTCAGAATAGCATAATATCCTACTGGGGTCAGAATATCATAATATCCTACTGGGGTCAGAATATCATAATATCCTACTAG
Organism: Flabesymbios commensalis; assembly: GCA_964017125.1. Lineage (NCBI taxonomy): Eukaryota > Metazoa > Annelida > Polychaeta > Terebellida > Flabelligeridae > Flabesymbios > Flabesymbios commensalis. Next base: position 75,510,501 of record OZ024916.1, read on the forward strand.
GGTCAGAATATCATAATATCCTACTGGGTCAGAATATCATAATATCCTACTGAGGTCAGAAGATCATAATATATTACTAGGGTCAGAAGATCATAATATCCTACTGGGGTCAGAAGATCATAATATCCTACTAGGGTCAGAAGATCATAATATCCTACTGGGGTCAGAATATCATAATATCCTACTGGGGTCAGAATATCATAATATCCTACTGGGGTCAGAATATCATAATAGCCTACTGGGTCAGAATATCATAATATCCTACTGGGGTCAGAAGATCATAATATCCTACTGGGGTCAGAATATCATAATATCCTACTGGGTCAGAATATCATAATATCCTACTGGGTCAGAATAGCATGATATACTATTAGGGTCAGAATATCATAATATCCTACTGGGGTCAGAAGATCATAATATCCTACTGGGTCAGAATATCATAATATACTACCAGGGTCAGAATATCATAATATACTACTAGGGTCAGAATATCATAATATCCTACTGGGTCAGATTCCCCATCCACGTGTGAAAGTTAGTATTGTGGGGAGCCTCCGTGACCGAGAGGTAGCGTGCTCGGCCTCAGACCGCCGGGGCTCGAATTTCGAATCCTGTGTCTGGAGGACAGTGTCATCTCAATCATCTCACCATCCTCAGGAGGTTCTCCTGGCCCAGTTTAGCCTATTTGTGCACAAAGGTGGCCTAAAGCCCGATTCATTTCATTTCATTTCATTTTACTGGGTCAGAATATCATAATATCCTACTGAGGTCAGATGATCATAATATCCTACTGAGATCATAATGTCATAATATCCTACTGAGATCATAATGTCACAATTTACTACTGAGATCATAATGTCATAATATCCTACAGGAATCAGAAAATTATAATAGATTACTAAGGTCAAAATATCATAATATCCTACTGGAGTCAGAAAATCTGTCATATTATATTTTTGCATTGCGTTCAATTAATCAATAAGTTAATCAATAAGACTTAATTCTCAATTAACACTTAGCTCAATTACAAGCATCTGGGTTTGTCTTTTTTGTATGTCGGTTAAGGATAGAACATTTCGCTTGTCATTAAAAAAGTGTGCCCTCAATGAGCCATCTGCTCTATTGGCCTATTAAAAACTAGCCGATTGGTGAAGATTATCGCAGACCTTGACCTTTTATCCCCGGTCACGGATTATTATTCTTATCACGCGCCGAGCGTATTACATCTTCAGCCATCCATGCAGTGGCTCTGATTTATGTTTATCGCACATTGCCGCTATAGAAAGCCATTATGTTGTTTTGGCTCTATGCGCCATCAATAGTTATTTTAATATCAGCTGAGCTGATATTAAAATAACTATTGATGGCGCAGGTACCCCTTTGTACTCCTTTGGATTCAACATGTCTGGAAAACATAAATCTGATGTAAACTTTTATTTTATACTATTTTATACCCCTAACCGTATATGTGCGTTTTCAAGCAAGTTTCAGATAAATTTAAATGAGACTGAGGAATCAACAAAATAATTTGTGATAGATGCTCAGTTAATAATATAATTCAACTTTACAGATAATCATTTTTCATCGATAAACACATTTCTTGTCTTTGAATCTAGAAGTTTTAATAATTTTTCCAACTTTAAGTGAATGATTGAAACAGACAATTATGCAGCGCAAGGGTTAATGTACAATATTTTAGTGTGCATCTATACTTTTGTGTGCATCTATTTATCACTGGCAGGCTTAGGGGTCTATGAAAATACCCTGATATAATGCCATCAATTCCTTAGTATATGACATTCATGAAGAAGACAACAAATGTGGATCAATCAATCAATCAATCAATCAATCAATCAATCAATCAATCAATCAATCAATCAATCAATCAATCAATCAATCAATCGATCAATCAATCAATCAATCAATCAGTCAATCAATCAATCAATCAATCAATCAATCAATCAAACAAACAATTAATCAATCGATCGATCGATCAATCAATCAATCAATCAATCAATCAATCAATCAATCAATTAATCAATCAATCAATCAATCAATCAATCAATCAATCAATCAATCAATCAATCAATCAATCAATCAATCAATCAATCAATCAATCAATCAATCAATCAATCAATCAATCAATCAATCAATCAATCAATTAATCAATCAATCAATCAATCAATCAATCAATCAATCAATCAATCAATCAATCAATCAATCAATCAATCAATCAATCAATCAATCAATCAAACAAACAAACAAACAAACAAACACTCAATGTGTGCAAAAAAAATGAAATGAAATGAATCGGGCTTTAGGCCACCTTTGTGCACATATAGGCTAAACTGGGCCAGGAGAACCTCCTGAGGATGGTGAGATGATTGAGGTGACACTGTCCTCCAGACACAGGATTCGAAACTCGAGCCCTGGCGGTCTGAGGCCGAGCACGCTACATCTCGGTCACGGAGGCTCCCCACAATACTGACTTTCACACGTGGATGGGGAAGAAACATTTTTTTTTTCTTTCAAACCGCCGAGACCGGGAACCAAACCCCGAACTCTGGCGTGAAAGGCAGCGGTGCTAACCACTACCCTAGGGCCCCCACCCTCAATGTGTGCAGAGCAAATGGTTTGTCCAAGTGATGCAATCACTCAATGTGTGCAGAATATCTAAATGATATATAATTTATGTGTTTTTATATTATACCTCTGTCACAATGACTAATATAGGATTTCGGCCCATTTCTTGCGAATCTCGCACTGCACTTGTAATACTAAAACCCTTGTATTCCATTCACAAGTTTATAGAAAGGTTTTGGAAATGAACGCTACGTCGTAGGTTTGACGTGCGATCGCCTTAAGATCACCCTGAGAACTTCATAAGAAGGATGTAGGACAGATAAGACAGATTCAATGTTTACTTTACCATATATAATTTTCATAATAACACAGATAAGACAGAATCAGTATTTATTTTAATATTATATGCCGAGTTATTCTATACTGTGAAATAGTAAAGGGCTGAAAATAATCACTTGTAGATCCATTGTCATTTAAGACTATGTCACCTTCAATCATAACAAGACGAGAAGAACACTCGAGGGATGAAACAAAACCCTGTTACGAGCTTTATATTTGTATGTTACAGCTAGAAGAATGTGAGTAAGTGTTTGGGCATTGGTCCGACACCGTGCCATCATCGGAATCTGTCAGTTTCTCGTAATTGACTATATATCTCCGTACACAGTGGTATCATACGTATATGTTAAAAGCAAAGTCGTAAAAAACAGCTGTTGCTAAAACAGAAAATAAACTCTTAACAAAGTCTGTGCACGAGTGTGGGTAGTGCTTAAGTCGCTGTTATGGCAACGTCGCGAGAGGAAAAAGCTATAGGTAGGAAATATGGCTTACTCGTCTTAAAAGTCTTGGAGGGGGTTCCTCACGCATAGTACCACAGAAAGCATTGCCCACTCCAGGCATTTGAACAGTTAATAACATTGTACTGCTATGCACAACCACGATCCCAGACGTCATGATATTATGTTTTGGCGATAACTTAAGGGAACGTTACATTGATTCACTTATATTCACTCACTTTACACGACACAAGTGGAGACCCCACTCTAGCTGTTACCATGGTTACATGAACTTACTCTACTGACATGGTATGTGAAGCCTCGCTAGTCACAAAAAGTTGCACTGGTCCCTGAAAAATTTGGCCCACTTTATTTTGACCTATGTCATATGAATTTACGTTACATGGTATCACAAAGCTCCTAGTTTTTTAAGTAATAGAGATGTATCATACTGTTAGAGTATATTATGTTAAGCGTATATCAGAATGATGCATGGTTATTACTTAAAAAAACCCACTTAGCGGCAGACATGGAGTCGAATACATACAAATGTAATCGAATACGAATACATTATAAAGTCATGAAAACGAATACTAATACAAATACTTCATTTTAAAAATGTATTCGAATACGAATACATCACGAATACGAATACATTTGAAATATTTAAAACTTAAAAATATCACCTGAGATATCAATATATAATCATGTACATATATTCAGTATGCGCATAAAATCACTGAAATGATATGATTTCTATTAAGTCTTTGAATGTTAAAAAGCTTGTTAAATTACCACTCTCTTAATCATTTAAAATGTTAAGTATTACCTTGTATTACTAGTATATGAAACGCTGCAAATGCTTGTATTTTGATGTATACTAACTTGTTTCAGTAATCAGTACATAAAACCGCATAGATTAAGGTACACGTTTGGGAATAAATAACATTTTAAAGATAAAATACATAATTTTTTGGGGGTCAGGGATGTCGGCCGTGGTTTGTAACCAATCAAATATTGAGATGTTGTCACAAAATAGAGGGTGAACGGACTTTTTTAATGGCTGTAACTGGGGAGGGGCAATGTCGGTGATCTTCAGTAGTCTGGACATTCTGTGACCAATCAAATTGAATGCATGTTGTCACCGACAACGAATGTCATCGTTTTTCCAAATACCGATTTGAATACAATACGAATACTTGTATTCACAATTTTTTATGATATAAAATATAATATATCATCACCTCACAGCACATATCGCACATTTCAATTGGGTGAAAATTTAAATTATTTAATTTAGCGGTTTGAGGGTAGACACTTACACTGCCGTTTTCACGGAAATAATTCAAATGCTATAAAGGTTGGTGATGCAATATCAGCTTGATATGAATTTAAAATTTAATATATCCGCCATTCATGTGACCCTTTGGTTTCGAAGCCACAATATGTGAAAATGTACTTCAGAGTAATTTTCACAGCACCACCTCTGGCAAAAACGGAGCAGCTGATTCATTACTTTGCGCTCTCAGTTTTTCATTTTGATCAGAAAGGAAATTGTAAACGTCATTGTATTTGATGATCTTGACAAGATATGCTCGTCACCTCATCACCTCGTGAATGGCGGCTGCCGATCGCGATCAGAATCAGAGACACACCCAGTGAGAGTTCAAATCCGCCATACGTCGCTGTCAAACTGATGTGTGAAGTGACAAAAATATGTTGACTTGCCTGCCGTTTTGAGCTGATATCCCATCTGTGAAATCACCCTCTGGCTTTATCAGGATATAAGATACAGGCTTACTCTCAACACCATACCTTGTCCTACTACGCTCCTTTACTGCCGTGTGCAACCAAAAGGCAGTATCTGCTCACCATACAAGGGAGCAAATACTGCCTTTTGGCTTCAGAGCAGCATAAATGTTTGGAAACAAGTTTCAAACCAGATAAAATGACCCTAAAATCATAAACTATTGGAAGCGCAACTAGTCAAATACGGTAGATCTGGTCATTTTCGCGTGTTGAGATTTTCGCGAAATTGTGATTTTGAGACTTCTCACGAAATCTAGAATTCGTGAATTATGAATTTCGATGATGGTAGCGCTATTATAATAATAATTTCGCGAGACTCTTAAACTCGCGAATTTGTCCTCCTCGCGAAATTTGCGACAATTGAAACCTCGCGAATATTACCAGATATACAGTCTATTGTATATGGTAAAAATTTGTTTGAATTGAAGGTATTTCATATTTAAGATGTTTTTTTTAAATCATTTTTCGTTATGTTCTTATGTTCATGTCAAGCAAATAATAGCATAAGTCACGCACAGAAATATTTCATGTGATTTCAAGCTGGAAATTGCGATATCAAGAATAATTATTCCAGTTATAAATAAAATACGAACATTACTAACGACGATTCAGGACAAGAACTGTTTAACGCTTACGACGCTGACATTTTTGCTATAAACCATGGAGACCATTGCAAAGAGTGTGTTTTTAATTTGAAGTCATCATTAATGTCTTAGTTAGTTCTTTTTACTTCATTCATTTGAACACTTTGTTATGGGTTCACGGCCATTATACGTTTTTTAAGTGCTGTGATCGACTTTAGACGTCAGAGATGTCAATTGAGTCCGCTATACGTATCTATACGTATATCAGACGTCAGAATCTGACGTCTGTAGACGTCAGATTCTGACGTCTAAAGTCGGCCCCCGCACTAAACGGGTTAACGTATGACGGCATTCGCAGCTATAAACAGATAAATACCCCGTGCTCTGAGTTGTAGCGGGGGTTTATTGCATGAGCAACTTTTATCAATTAAAGTTGAGTGCCGCCAATGGCCGCCGGAAATAGCGGCTTGTTCAGTTTTCCGCCTTTTCTGGGTGTGCTCTGATAGCGACAACAACCATGTATTTTCCTCGTTTTCATTTACCTTGAAGCCGCTCCCTTATATCGCCCATCCCACCAGACACTGACACTGACACTGTGTGTTTAGTCTTGTACACAAAATGAAATTAAATGAAATGAATCGGGCTTTAGGCCACCTTTGTGCACATATAGGCTAAACTGGGCCAGGAGAACCTCCTGAGGGTGGTGAGATGATTGAGATGACACTGTCCTCCAGACACAGGACTCGAAATTCGAGCCCTGGCGGTCTGAGGCCGAGCACGCTACCTCTCGGTCACGGAGGCTCCCCACAATACTAACTTTCACACGTGGATGGGGAAGAAACATTTTTGTTTCTTTTAAACCGCCGAGACCGGGAACCGAACCCCGAGCTCTGGCGTGAAAGGCAGCGGTGCTAACCACTACCCTAGGGCCCCCGCCCAGTTTTGTACACATTGTCTGCGGCTGACACAGCATTGGACATTTAAACCCTCAGCAACCAGGAAGTTGTAGCTGAATTTTATTGATCGTGAGATGGGAATTGCTACAGCAATTCTCATCTCACGATCATTAAAAATATACAATTTAAAAAAAATACTAATAAGCATGGATGTTGGCATTTTCTGTCTGATTAATTTTATTTCTATATGAGATTACAGATATAAGCGTCATTATCGGTAAAGGTTGAGTCTATGTAGCTCACTCCACAGCAGTAAGCATCCTCACAATAAGCACATCATTGAGTACATCAGATTCATATTCATTTATTTGATCACATAAAATACATCGTGATATAGTTATGTCGTATTTATTATATTATCGGGAAACCTAAGGCCACTAAATATCGTAAGAATAAGATTATCTGATTTTTTTCTCATTTACATTAGAACACTTAGGATACCTTTAACGTTTTAAAGGGATGAGAGAACGTTCCGACTTATAATCTCAACCATGAAAGGGTATATATAACGGATATAAAAGGGTATATAAAGCGGATATGAAAGGGTATATATGACGGATATGAAAGGGTATATATAACGGATATAAAAGGGTATATAAAGCGGATATGAAAGGGTATATATGACGGATATGAAAGGGTATATATGACGGATATGAAAGGGTATATATAACGGATATAAAACGGTATATAAAGCGGATATGAAAGGGTATATATAACGGGTATAAAAGGGTATACAAAGCGGATATGAAAGGGTATATCTGTCACTTTGAGAAGTAGCAGATACACCCTTTCATATCCAATAGGACGGCATATAATACTATCGACCAAGTTGTATTTGCATCATAGTTTAGCTGTTCTGACGGACTCATTTTCTTGAATGTCACTTTATACATCAACCAATCAGTAGCACTGCGTGTGTACATGTGGCAAGTTACTGGCTAAATATATGAACAAGGAAGTAAGAAATAAACAATATTAGTACAAAGTTACTTGAATCATTAGCCAACATCGCGGAGGTTGGCCCATTATTATTCAGCAATGCTCTGGGGCGATGTGATTGTATTTCCGATGTATCTCATTTCTTTCTAGTGTATAATGACCAGTGTATGGCTGGACATACACGCGATCTGTAAAACATCTGAGCTGCGTAATTGGATACATCAAGAACTTTATATCTCTATAAAGTTCTTGGATATATACTATTTTATATACGTAAGGGAGACCGCGTATTACTGGGACACGTTTCTCATTTGTCACTCTGGAACAGACGATATATTCAAAACAATCAGTCGATCTAGGCGGAATATTTGTGAACATCATAAAAGCATTTGTTGAATTTCACAAGAGACTTGTTAAATTACAACTAAAAATATGCTTAGTTGCAACAGAATTATTTTCATCACATGTAAGTGCCCAGTTGGGATAAGTGGGATACAATGTTGTTTTACAACTGCGTACAGTCTCAGTTAACCCCCTAAGATGTAATATTTGTCCCTGGTCGACCTACCATAACAAAATACGCCACCGTACTCTCATCATACCCTCAAGGGTCCGATTTTAGTCACCACTTTAAGGGCATGCCTTTCCATGTTCCCAACCTATTGCACTGACCGAGGAGAAGTATAGCCTGATTTCTAAAAAGGAAAACAATCATACTAATTTGATATAAATTATACCTCATCTAATGCATTTATTATTGTAGTCAGATCCTGACTTGAGTTGTATCCGGTAACCGTGGGGTTGTCTAGTGGGGCTCTCCCAAATCTACTTCTCACAAAGAGATCACGTGGATTTAGTCCGCTTTTATATGCACTGTTTATAAAGGATACTCGGATGTTTCGCTTTAAGTTTATTAAAGGAAATCTTAACTAATTTAGATGCCTCCCCCGCAGTTGCAGAGTAGGTAATAACAAAGGGTGACGCCACCATCCTTAGGGGAAGGTAACGTATTTAAGCCGAATGGGGAATACGTTATCAGGGCTAATTGCCACTTCTTTTCCTCTTCAAGTCGCACAATCTTATTTAGAGTTATGTTTCCTGTATGCTTCAATACTCCAAGATACAACACTTTTAGATGGGTCTTTATGTATTTTTGGTAATAAATACATCCTATACATGGTGCAGGGTCTTCCGGACATTTCAAATAAGATAGTTGCCCTCCTCAATAAATTGGCGGCTAGCCGAAAACAAAATCGTTTATTTTTGGTATTGACTTAGGGAAATCTGGTTCTTCTGAGCGTTTGTAGTGGACCTAGTTTGCTAGTTGCCTTTCGGCTTCACCTACATAATCTGTTTTGATCATTATTACAATTGCCGCGCCCTTATCCGTCGGTTTAATTATTATATTCTTATTCTGTTTAAGAGTTTTTATTGCTGTACGTTCCCCTCCAACTAAATTATCTGTTGTTTTTCTGAGTTCTAGAGACCCCAAGCTACGCTTCAGATGGTCCAACTCCAGATTCAACACTGGGTTGATCGAGCCAGGTGGAGTTAAATTAGACTTGGGTCTGAACTTTTGATATCTAGTTCTCGTTTTTTTGTTATGAAAAAAATATGCTGGTTTCAATCGGTGCGCAAAATTTGAGTAGACCTTCTCTACTTATATTATTGTTATTTATGTGTTAGTAAGCTAGTTAGTTAGTTAGTTAGTTAGCTTGCTAGCTTGCTTGCGTGCTTGCTTGCTTGCTTGCTTGATTGTATTTTAAATTTTCATTTTGTGTTCGGTTTGGTTTATTTATTCCCTTTAAATTGTATAAGTCAACTTTCGGGATCTTAGTATGGTTGACCATCTTCGCCTCATCTGCTACAGTTGAATATACTCAAATACAATAAATATATAAAGAAGATTTGTGTTCACAGTTCAACACTTTTCAACAAAACTGAGGCTTAGTACCAGATGTAAAAAAACACTTGATTGAATTGTGACAGACCACGACAAAGGAGACCATGGATAACTATAATATATGTGGAATCTTGCGCGGCACAGCAACAGCAGCTGTTTTAGCGATGGAGCATTCATATTATGTCATGAAGGGAGCATTCATGTCATGTAGACGAGCTGTGAACCAAATGCCAACGATGTATGGCTTGGCAGTGCAGCAATGTGAATGTGACACATGACAAAATAAATGACAGATTTACTTTTAATTTTTCTTCTGACATACGCATCCTACATCTGTCAATGAATAAATGAAATACTGACTGACTGACTGACTGACTGACTGACTGACTGACTGACTGACTGACTGACTGACTGACTGACTGACTGACTGACTGACTGACTGACTGACTGACTGACTGACTGACTGACTGACTGACTGACTGACTGACTTGTAATTTGAACCCTAGCTGTTTAAGGCAGAGCACGCTACCTTTTTTTCAGTGAGTTTTGAAATGAGTCTAAATGATGTATGCGTTCTTATCGTGGGTGCTTTCATCCGTTGTTACACTTGATTAAGATTGACACACCCGTAAAGTACACAGCGCTAACAGGGGTTTTATTATTAGTGTTGAGTCTTTCCACTCAGCATGGCAGACAGGGTTTGTATTATTAGCGTTGAGCCTTTCCACTCAATGTTTCTATACAGGTGTGTTTATCAGGATTTAGAGGTGCAGTGTACGTAGACATGTATGTATATAGATTATGGCTTAATGATCCTGACACGGTTTGTAGCCTGATCTCTACAAACAGGAGAAGATCCCGTAACAATAAACCTGCACAAAGACATTGTGTAAGCAGGGCGTATCTCTATCCAGCACAAGGCAATGGCCCAGTGATGGGGTAATGTTAGGCCAGAGTCGTACACGGTGGCCCAACATTGAATCACCACGTCATGATTAACCTTTATCTTGCTGAATTGTGTGTTTCTATTTTTCTTAATTTGAAGCTAGAATTGCTAACGCAATATTGAATTATTATTGAATAATTACACTAATCATTATAAACATCTACCCCAAACTGCTTTATCAAATTTAATAATATTTCTATTACTCTAAAACATGCTTGAAACAGGGCTAACGCCTGTGTTCACTGTGTTGTCACCAGAGAGGTATGCCAGCAAACACGATGCTTTGATACAATGTTGGATTAAGATTGTTTTAGAGTCGAGGGCAGTGGGCCATTACTACATCCAAATTGGTTTAATGTTTCGTGCACAGACTCACAGACTCACAGTCTCACTGACTCACAGACTCACAGACTCACAGACTAATAGACTCACAGACCCAAGACTCACTGACTCACAGACTCACTGACTCACAGACTCACAGACTCATAGACTCACAGACTCACAGACTTACAGACTCAAAGACTCACAGACTCACATACTCACACACTCATAGACTCACAGACTCAAAGACTCACAGACTCACAGACTCACAGTCTCACAGACTCACAGACTCACAGGCTCACAGACTCACACACTCATAGACTCACAGGCTCACAGACTCACAAACTCATAGACTCACAGATTCAAAGACTCACAAACTTACAGACTCACAGATTCACAGACTCACAGACTCACAGACTCACAGGCTCACAGACTCACAGATTCACAGTCTAACAGACTCACAGACTCCCAGTCTCACAGACTCCCAGACTCACAGTCTCACAGACTCACACACTCATAGACTCACAGACACACAGTCTCACAGACTCACACACTCAAGTAAGAAATACACAATATTAGTACAAAGTTACTTGAATCATTAGCCAACATCGCGGAGGTTGGCCCATTATTATTCAGCAATGCTCTGGGGCGATGTGATTGTATTTCCGATGTATCTCATTTCTTTCTAGTGTATAATGACCAGTGTATGGCTGGACATACGCGCGATCTGTAAAACATCTGAGCTGCGTAATTGGATATATCAAGAACTTTATATCTCTATAAAGTTCTTGGATATATACTATTTTATATACATAAGGGAGACCGCGTATTACTGGGACACGTTTCTCATTTGTCACTCTGGAACAGACGATATATTCAAAACAATCAGTCAATCTAGGCGGAATATTTGTGAACATCATAAAAGCATTTGTTGAATTTCACAAGAGACTTGTTAAAATACAACTAAAAATATGCTTAGTTGCAACAGAATTATTTTCATCACATGTAAGTGCCCAGTTGGGATAAGTGGGATACAATGTTGTTTTACAACTGCGTACAGTCTCAGTTAACCCCCTAAGATGTAATATTTGTCCCTGGTCGACCTACCATAACAAAATACGCCACCGTACTCTCATCATACCCTCAAGGGTCCGACTTTAGTCACCACTTTAAGGGCATGCCTTTCCATGTTTCCAACCTATTGCACTGACCGAGGAGAAGTATAGCCTGATTTCTAAAAAGGAAAACAATCATACTAATTTGATATAAATTATACCTCATCTAATGCATTTATTATTGTAGTCAGATCCTGACTTGAGTTGTATCGGGTAACCGTGGGGTTGTCTAGTAGGGCTCTCCCAAATCTACTTCTCACAAAGAGATCACGTGGATTTAGTCCCCTTTTATATGCACTGTTTATAAAGGATACTCGGATGTTTCGCTTGAGGTTTATTAAAGGAAATCTTAACTAATTTAGATGCCTCCCCCGCAGTTGCAGAGTAGGTAATAACAAAGGGGGTGACGCCACCATCCTTAGGGGAAGGTAACGTATTTAAGCCGAATGGGGAATACGTTATCAGGGCTAATTGCCACTTCTTTTCCTCTTCAAGTCGCCCAATCTTATTTAGAGTTATGTTTCCCGTATGCTTCAATACTCCAAGATACAACACTTTTAGATGGGTCTTTATGTATTTTTGGTAATAAATACATCCTATACATGGTGCAGGGTCTTCCGGACATTTCAAATAAGATAGTTGTCCTCCTCAATAAATTGGCGGTTAGCCGAAAACAAAATCGTTTATTTTTGGTATTGACTTACTGAAATCTGGTTCTTTTGAGCGTTTGTAGTGGACCTGGTTTGCTAGTTGCCTTTCGGCTTCACCTACATAATCTGTTTTGATCATTATTACAATTGCCGCGCCCTTATCCGTCAGTTTAATTAATATATTCTTATTCTGTTTAAGAGTTTTTATTGCTGTACGTTCCTCTCCATCTAAATTATCCGTTGTTTTTCTGAGTTCTAGAGACCCCAAGCTACGCTTCAGATGGTCCAACTCCAGATTCAACACTGGGTTGATCGAGCCAGGTGGAGTTAAATTAGACTTGGGTCTGAACTTTTGATATCTAGTTCTCGTTTTTTTGTTATGAAAAAAATATGCTGGTTTCAATCGGTGCGCAAAATTTGAGTAGACCTCCTCTACTTATATTATTGTTATTTATGTGTTAGTAAGTTAGTTAGTAAGCTAGTTAGTTAGTTAGTTAGTTAGTTAGTTAGTTAGTTACTTAGTTAGTTAGTTAGTTAGTTAGTTAGTTAGTTAGTTAGTTAGTTAGTTAGCTAGGTTGCTAGCTTGCTTGCGTGCTTGCTTGCTTGCTTGCTTGATTGTATTTTTCATTTTCATTTTGTGTTCGGTATGGTTTATTTATTTCCTTTAAATTGCATAAGTCAACTTTCGGGATCTTAGTATGGTCGACCATCTTCGCCTCATCTGCTACAGTTGAATATACTCAAATACAATAAATATATAAAGAAGATTTGTGTTCACAGCTCAACACTTTTCAACAAAACTGAGGCTTAGCACCAGATGTAAAAAACACTTGATTGAATTGTGACAGACCACGACAAAGGAGACCATGGGTAACTATAATATATGTGGAATCTTGCGCGGCACAGCAACAGCAGCTGTTTTAGCGATGGAGCATTCATATTATGTCATGAAGGGAGCATTCATGTCATGTAGACGAGCTGTGAACCAAATGCCAACGATGTATGGCTTGGCAGTGCAGCAATGTGAATGTGACCCATGACAAAATAAATGACAGATTTACTTTTAATTTTTCTTCTGACATACGCATCCTACATCTGTCAATGAATAAATTAAATACTGACTGACTGACTGACTGACTGACTGACTGACTGACTGACTGACTGACTGACTGACTGACTGACTGACTGACTTGTAATTTGAACCCTAGCTGTTTAAGGCAGAGCACGCTACCTTTTTTTCAGTGAGTTTTGAAATGAGTCTAAATGATGTATGCGTTCTTATCATGGGTGCTTACATCCGTTGTTACACTTGATTAAGAGGGACACACCCGTAAAGTACACAGCGCTAACAGGGGTTTTATTATTAGTGTTGAGTCTTTCCACTCAGCATGGCAGACAGGGTTTGTATTATTAGCGTTGAACCTTTCCACTCAATGTTTCTATACAGGTGTGTTTATCAGGATTTAGAGGTGCAGTGTACGTAGACATGTATGTATATAGATTATGGCTTAATGATCCTGACACGGTTTGTAGCCTGATCTCTACAAACAGGAGAAGATCCCGTAACAATAAACCTGCACAAAGACATTGTGTAAGCAGGGCGTATCTCTATCCAGCACAAGGCAATGGCCCAGTGATGGGGTAATGTTAGGCCAGAGTCGTACACGGTGGCCCAACATTGAATCACCACGTCATGATTAACCTTTATCTTGCTGAATTGTGTGTTTCTATTTTTCTTAATTTGAAGCTAGAATTGCTAACGCAATATTGAATTATTATTGAATTATTACACTAATCATTATAAACATCTACCCCAAACTGCTTTATCAAATTTAATAATATTTCTATTACTCTAAAACATGCTTGAAACAGGGCTAACGCCTGTGTTCACTGTGTTGTCACCAGAGAGGTATGCCAGCAAACACGATGCTTTGATACAATGTTGGATTAAAATTGTGTTAGAGTCGAAGGCAGTGGGCCATTACTACATCCAAATTGGTTTAATGTTTCGTGCACAGACTCACAGACTCACAGATTCTTAGACTCACAAACTTACAGACTCACAGATTTACAGACTCACAGACTCACAGACTCACAGATTCACAGTCTAACAGACTCACAGACTCCCAGTCTCACAGACTCCCAGACTCACAGTCTCACAGACTCACACACTCATAGACTCACAGACACACAGTCTCACAGACTCACACACTCACAGTGAATGGACGATTCTCAATTGTATGAAACACTAAAGTACCATTATATCAAATTGAAGTTCTAAGCATATTAATTCCTTTTGACATGAACCTTTTGGATTTTTTTTATCTATTGTGAGGGTGGCCCACATTCAGCGTGACGCCAAACAATACACGGTAACCCAATACTGGGCTAATGTTGGCTCAGCGTCGTACATGGTGGGCCAACATTAGCCCAGCATTGGGTCAACGTCTCGTGTTTGACCGCCTGTATGATAGAAATGAGTGGGACACACAGACTCACAGAACGGACAGAAACACTGAGCGAACAGAGGTAAACCAACAGTTCTCCACCTCTGTGTACAGAGGGGAGACATAATAACTGAGAATACTGGCTGAATTGATGGGAATACAAGCGGAAATAACGGGGAATACTGACTGAAATTAAGGGGGATACTGACTGAAATAAAGGGAAAACTGACTGAAATAACGGAGAATAATCACTGAAATAACGAGGAATAATGACTAAATTAACGAGGACTACTTGGTGAAATAACGCGGGATAATTTGTGAAAACTCAGTAATACAAGGGCTTACATTTTCAGTTTCATCTTGCTCACTCCTCAAATCGTGCAAAGCATTTGTCGGATACAAAATATAAGTGTGTTGTAATGTGCTCAGATAATCTTTCATAGTGAATACATTTTTAGAACTAGTGAATATAGTCTTTGTGGGTTCGTGGTCATTAAACGTACCACTCTGTAAATAAAACAAACCACTCCTGTCAGTATACTCTAGATCTGATAATATTCGAGAGGTTTTATTTTTTGCGAATTTTGCGAGGAGGACAAATTTGCGAATTCAAGAATATTGCGAAAATTAATATCATTATAGTAGCGCTACTAAAGAAAAATGAATATTCGCGAATTCTGAACTTCGTAAAAAGTCCCAAAATCAGAAATTGAAACACGCAAAAATACCACATCTACGGTATATGTTACCAAAGTAAAAGTCAATTCGCTCCGGCATATCATGTCAACACGTCATTAAATTTTTTCATCAGTGTGCTTTGAAAAAAACGGTGCACATGCCATCTTACTGCAACGTGTTCAAATATATGACATTTTTAAAGCGGTCAGACCCCCAGGCCTTCTTCAATCACAGGAAGCGTTTATTGCTATAATAAGTGGATAGACTGACATCGAGATCATACAGTCGTATCTGGGAAAGGATTAGCGCCTGACCGCTTGAGCGCTAGAGGCACAGATTTGCGTCATCGGAGAAAGGTAAATATAACTTAATACACCGCCCTCTAAAAATATGGATCCACCAAACGCTTTACACATACAGCTGTTGCAAATAGCCTCTGATCAATTTTAATTTACTCTGTGAATTATAAAGCTATTCCCCAGAAATTTGGCAACAGCATCTAACTGGTATCCGTTAACATTATTGTGCAAGAAAATCAGCGAAACGTAGCATTTAAAAAAGTAAATAGGTCCTCAAAAAATGGTAGTTAAAACAGGGTATTTTAATCATTTTTTAGAAAATTCTGTGGGGATGGCATCGAGATTGAAATGTAGATATATTATGTAAAACAATCCTTCTGAGTAAAAATTGACTAACAAAAATAACATTGTTATTTTAATTGTCAAATGTAGAAATTAAAAGGTCAATACTACTGTCCGTAGCAAACATCCAACGTTGGTTCAATGTTGAACAACACTCCAAGTGTTGACACAACTTCAAGTGGGTGAATATTTAAATTATCTAGTTAGTGCTTTAAAGTTTAAAGGAGGTTTTGGTTTCGTCATGGCTATTTATAGACACCAGCCTGCGGATGCCCATTCCACGGTATTCCACAGGTTCAAACTGAACTGCCGAACTGGCCCGAAATTTAAACATCATTGGATAATTGTATTTTTATTATAAAATGTAGAAACTAAATGGTGGAGTGGTCTTCACATAGGGGAACCCTGTTCACCCTCTTGTTTTTATTCAAGCAATGAATAGAAAATCCCCGACACATGTACATCATTGAACCAACATTTGTCCCTATGATAGGCCTACTGCCGTGCAAAGCCAAAAGGCAGTATCTGCTCACTTTACAAATAAGCAGATACTGCATTTTGCTTTCGCGGAGCAGTATAGTGATCCAGAAAATCCTGGATAAATTCGAACGAACATGAGGGTCATAGCAACATACCAGACTCCTCCGGGAATATTCTGTCCAAGTTGATCGGATAAAAACTGAGAGAGAAATAACTTTTCAAAAAATCTTCACAGATGTTAATCAAAAATAGATCAAAAATCAAAAGTAGAAGGGAATGGTGACTTTTCAAGTAACAATAATGTCTGGACTACGTTTTATGAGTTTTTTATCGGCCATTTTGAATTTTGTTGGGTTATGTTTATTATGGCAGATTGATTGAAATTCGGCTTATGTTTTTTTTGGCAGCCATTTTAAATTGGAATTTTAGATTTCAGACTTCAGAATTCGGACTTCAGACTCCATTTCAGAAGTCCCCACTGAGCTTTTGTACTTTTATATAGATTTAATTGTGAAATAGAAATACATTCAGAGGGCCCAATAAACACATCGACTTGACTCTCTGTTGGTTTAATGTCTACCCCGCAGGCAACATTGAGTGGACGTTTTGTGTTTGATAGGATTACAACTGTTATTTTAATTGTCAAATCTAGCAATTAAAAGTTTATTACTGTTCATAGTAAACACTCAAGGTTGGTTCAATGGTGGGCTTCCGTCTAGAAGACTGGCCCTGCATTTAAACAGCATTAGGCAAATGTAATTTAATTGATCAAATCTAGCATTTATAGGGTTAATAGGGAGACCCAGCCTGGACAAACTGCCCGCATTTCAGCCTGAGTCTATCCACGCAATGAATGGATTTCAGCCGACATGTAATACCTTCATCCGCCATTCAAATGACATAAAAAATTAAAAAACCTCGCCTTCAAATGACAATACCTCATTCAACAGAGATATCATTCTTTGGAGTTACCTCTCTTTGGACACACTAAAATTGGGATTAAGTCCGGATAAACTCGCTAAACACGAAAAGAGTTGTTCTTAATAGGTTTTATTGGCAGTTATTGGGAATGAATTGAATGTCTAGACATGACGATTTGCAAATGTTTGGTCTCAAAATGAACAAATATTAATATTTTTCACGCATATCAAGTTGTGGGTCGCGGTAGCGAGTCACAACTTCAAGTGGGTGAATATTTAAATTATTTAGTTATTGCTTTAATGTTTAAAATTAGGAGGTTTTGTTTTTTTCATGACTATTTATAAACACCGGTCTGCGGATGCCCATTCCACGGTGGACCACAGGTTTCAACTGTCTGAAAAAACATCTTTATAACGAGTTAAGCTGTCTAAAATGACGCCTCAGTAAAGAGTTACACTGACTGAAATGACGTCTCAGTAAAGAGTTTGGCTGTCTGAAATGACGTCTCCGGTAAAGTGTTAAACTGGCAGAAATGACGTCTTCAGTAAAAGGTAAACTGGCTGAAATGACGTGTTTAGTAATGAGCGGATTGACCTGGGCCTTAGCAACAGATTTAAACACTTTCAGATGCTAACATCCGGATAATTCTCACAACTTTATTACAGTAGACGCTCACCTAATGGTCAGATCATCAAGATCTGACCGCCATGACGGCAATTTTTTTGGCTTGAATTTGTTCCCAGTCGAAGCAATTCCGGGCTACGGACATATAATACTTTTGTGTCAAAACGGCAATTCATGCTCGACACTGCGGTCAAGATAAGTATTTTCACTATATCAGTTTGTAGTTATGGTGATTTTTTTTCCATTAAAATATAATCTGTCACACAGATTCCCACAGATACAACATAAATACCTTAGTTCCTTAGTTATATGATCCGCTAGTGGCAAGTCTGTCAACATTATTCATCTTTTACACATTTAAATATTGTTTTTAGTCCCATATTACAAATTATATGAAGATGATAACTTCACTGGATCTTGTGATAAAATCTTTTTTAGATCTTGTCAATGGCAAACTAAAATGCAAGCACAATTTTCAAATGAATGAAAATTACAGATATAATTATCAATTTCATGAGGAAACAAATCCTAGTCATTGACGGACACATAATACAATGATAATTATTTAAACAATAAAGCAAGATGTTGACTGATAAATCGTTAGCAGCATAAGGGTTTATTATTTGCGGATAACGCGTGCCGCGATTTAAGACCCTTTACAGTCTGCGTGCTGCAGCTACAAAAGGCCTATGCGTAACCTGCGCATATATAATTATACAGCACAACATTCCACTTTGTAAGAAGGTGATTTTAAAACTGACATGCCTGTACATACGTGTTTCGATGCGGTATGAAAAGAACGAATGTCGATAGCTTGACTAACAATTAATAAATCACAAAGTGCTGACTGCATTGAGTAATTGAAGAAAGCGCTACTATAGAAAAAAGATCTGCAAATAAAAAATATCGGATATGCGAGGCGACAGTTCAACGATGGCGCAGACCCCGTGAATTCTGGCCTATCACTGATCAATCGCTATACATGCAAACACAATGTTGGTTCAATGCTGGTTCAACGTCGATGACGCTGACCCAACATTCTTCCCAGCCTTGGGTCATGATTTGGGTGATCGCATCGCACCGGCAACGCCTCGGAAGCCTTTCTTGTATGTTACTTTCAGATAATTCAGTTAACCACTAGGCCTATCAGTCGAGAGCGTTTGATGGTTTCCAGTGTGATGATCAAACTATTCTGCTCTAAAAATATGGTGGGATATTAATGTGGCGTGAAAGTTTTTTACACCATATTAAGCCCACTGTCGGGGTCAATTCTACATAAAATGTTCTTTTAAATGAGAGTCCGACATCTTCCGTATCACATATCACGCCCAAGACACAGGCAGCTTATCATAGTAGACACAGTAGCCAATGGCGATAAAAAACTGTACGATTGTGTCACAGGTCGTTTTCACTTGAGTAGGCTAGAATTACAAATCAGATGTGTGTGGACACACCCTTATGACGGCCTATATATAGTATATGTAATAAGCAAAAAATAGTTTGCAATTGTCATAAAGCTGTAATTATATCGGACAAAGTATGTTCTGTAAGCTGTACTTATATCGTGCAGCTTTTATACCTATTTTACAATTCTGGCTGTTTGCTTGATATTAAAGGTACTTCAGAAATGTAATCTTATCTTATCTTATCTTATCTTATCTTATCTTATCTTATCTTATCTTATCTTATCATGCCATTTGTTTCTAGAAAGTAAGATTGTAGTTTGTGTATTATTCTTTATGAAACTTAAAAAAAAATCACCTGTGTTTTACGAAAGCATGTGATAGGTAGACATTGCTATCCCCGCCAATCATATGCAGGTAATAGAGCTGATTGTATGTCACGAAGATAGACTAGCCTCACGAAATAATATAATACTATGTCTTTATCGATCAGCGTGCAAACAATTTCATTCAACGGAAACGACCTTGCTCACGGTTTACATAATAATGGATTTGAATGGAAAAAAGGTCGCTGTGCAGACCGATCTAATGTATTCCACATTTTGAACCACAAGAGTATCACTGAGCTGAGAAAATGAGTATACTAGAGATAGTAGAACAGACTATTAGCCATGACACTCATGGATTATCTCTCAACTAAAATCACATGTTCATCATGGAGCTCTTTCCCGTCCATTGGTGTTCTCGGTCCATTGGTGTTCTGGGCTCATTCCTGTTCTTGGTCCATTCCTTTTATTGATCTATTCCTGTTCCATGTACATTGGTCTTCTCGGTCCATTGGTATTACCGGTCTATTCTTGTTCTCGATCCATTGATCTTCTTAGTCCATTGGTGTTCTCGGTCCATTCCTATTTTTGGTCCATTCCTGTTCTCAGTCCATTTCTGTTCTCGGTCTATTGCAATCTCCTTAGATTCAGATTCATTAATCTGATTAAAATTTTAAAAAAATACACAATTTATGACACAGCGTGATACTATAATATTTGTTACTAGGAGACCTGTATAAAGATCAGTCAATGGTCGCTGGTGTAGAGGTCATTGTGATTCAGAGACCTGTATTAACATCAGTCAATGGTCGCTGATCTAGAAGTCATTGTGATTCAGGGACCTGTATTAAGGTCAGTTAATGGTCGCTGATGATCATAGCCCCGCCATGTAAATCCGCTTACATATCTCATAATAGATAATTTCACTTCAGATTCTTGTAGTTAGATCCCCTCTAATGAAAAATGACCAGGGTAGACATCTCAAAGCCGGGGCGAGAAGTAACGAAAAGCAAATTTCACAATGGCCGCCAGAGCCCATCGTAAGAATACGATTATTATTATCTCTTGAACCAATTATCATCTCCAGGCGACCAATATATCAAGTAGTATGTTTTTATTACTAAAAAATTGATTGGGCAAGGTTTTATAGCGATCAGAGAAAAAACAAACCGTAAGCCCAAGCATATATTGATAGACTCCATAATATCCAGTGGGCACACATAGAGCAGGATTTTCCCTACAGGCCCATAAAATTGTTCGAGTTTAGAGAGTTTCTCGTTTGATTCGTGATGCACAAACACTGGACATTAATATTTCAGGAGATGATTTTGCAAAATCGGTGGTATAACGCCGCTAAAAGCATAAAATCCAAAATGACCGCCAACGACCTTAGTGTTTAAATAACTTTTGAACTAATTAACTTACACACATATATGTGTGATACAACTTTCCATATGATTTTGTCTTACCAAACTCATTTTTATGGTCAAATTACAATTTGGAGGTCTTCCCATTGCTAAAATCCAAGATGGCGGATATTATTCATTTATAAATGATAATTTACTACAGCTAATCTTAAAATCACCTTCTCCACTGATTGTCCATCACAAATTCTGATTGATACTTCGCCTAGATCATCTGATCATTGTTTGATTCTATTTATCATGTTGACGTGTTATCTTATACTTGTGCCCTGTGGTGTAAAGCCGTCTGAGTAAAAAAATCTAACATGGCCGCCAACTGCCATGTCGTAGGCTAGTTCCGAAGCAATTGACTTGGGAACATATGAAGTACCTCATTACCAACATTTGTATTGACGCAGAATGCAATTAGTAGTTTATAGATACATAGATACATACTTTGTAATAAAATGTAATGGATTATCAGCCATTTTCAATATCAAAACAGCTGATTAACTTAAGATAATAACAGGCGATTATAAAAACACATATTGAAATCAAACATATTTACATGATGCTGCAATAAGCTCTTTTACCATGTTTATTACATTGTGTTTTACATGTTAATATATAGTGGAATAAGAAATCGACATCAATCAGATCTCCATCAATCATATCGTAGTTTTGAACGGATTGACCTGGAACATGTGAAGTAGGCCCTACATCCACTATTCTTTCAGGCGAGCTCTACATACCCCACACTTTACTTGTATGTAGCCTACGGCAAGTTTCTCTTTTGATTATTTATGTACTCCTAGACATAGACATTTCAAGAGGTTATTAATTGTTCGAAATTGTCGTCGTAAAACCGCTAAAGCTGATTGGTCTGTGGCTCTGGGTTGTTGGAGCACGATAACCAAGATGACTGCCATCAGTCATAGTGCACATTTACCTTGATATGCGTAATTACAACTCTAATATTGTGATTTACTCTTGCCAAATGAATGTATCAGCTGAATTACTTTTTAGATCTTCTTTCTATCAAAAGATGGAGGTTTTAGCCGTCTGAAAATGTGTCACTTCTATCTTATATGCTAGGTTCTCTTAAAGATTTTTATGGAAAAATATTCATTGTTTGATTCTTTGATTCCGTGCCGGAGTATCTAAAATTTGGGACTAGTTAGCGGTAAATTACTAAATCATATGTGTTTCATTCCGTGACTGGAGAATCTGAAATTTGTGACCAGGTAGCTAGTGGTTAAATCACTAAATCATATACCAATCTTCTTCATAATTTGTGTAATGTGACATTGGATTAGAAACTAATATAAGAAGACGCTCTATGTCTTCTAGAACGATTTTTTTTTAATATAAATGCACTTATTACACATAAATATGTATTATCTTTATTTTTTTGTTCATGGGTTAGCGATATGTATATTTCTACAGTGGTGGTATCATAATATAATGATTTGTCAATAACTTATCATTAAGCAGTCAGTGTATATTTGTCTTACAAAGATGCGGATACATGCAGGATCAATTATGAAGAAATAATTTGGTTCTGTGAGCTCAAGCTCTTGGATAAATTTTGTGATAGTACAGAGCTGAAATAAACTGGGAATAATCTAAAATACCAATGATACGAATATATATAAAACAAATGATGAAGATGGTGATTTCGAATTATAAAGAATATAAACACATAAATTTACTTCACAAAGTCACAACTAGTGCTAGTTTATGGGCTACTGGGTTAGGATAGAATTATGAATATGCTGATATTGATAATGGACATTAAACCGATGATGTTGATAATGGACATTGTACTGATGGTGAGTCTTGCACCAATAGCTCTACCAGACTAAGTGTTCTACCGTGTACTTTGTCTCATGAAGTGGCGACCATACTTCAATGATATCCACCACTCTGAGGGTTCCTCTTGTGCGTGTTGGATCATTCACTCTCACTACCTTTCTAGTGGCATACCAGTACATTGTAGACATGCTTAGACGCAGTTTAGAAGACGTTGCAACTCATTGCAATGAGGTATGGGGATTTTTGAGATTATTTTACATGACCTCTTGCATTCTTCTTCTATTTTTGATTTTGATCTACCTGCCAAAGCAGACAAATCTAGGATGTTGGCAGAGATTGAACAGCATCTGAGTCAAAATAATTGGTCATCGTTGTTTTGGACTTTATGTCAAAACTAAGACAAATGCAATTATCTAACTACAGTACAATTGGTGGCGTCACTCGCCAAGTAATTGCCTCAGTAAAACATGCTTGTGAAAATGAGTTGTTGCTTGTCATAGGCCTACTTAACTCCTACTCTGAGATGTCACTGAAGGAGGGTAACTAGTTACGGAGATCAAATATTACTCCCATTAACCTTCTCTCTATGACCGAAACTGTTCCCACACATTCTGGGCATTAATACAGAAAAAGCATGGCTTAGGCCCACATCTATTGGCTCGTGAACTTGTGAAGGAGATATGACAATGGCTTTGTTAGTTCGTCTTTACAGCCACCCTGAAAACGTTATTGCACTACACAATTAGAAAAACTGATTGAAGAGGGAGGTTCTAAAATTGTTCCTCGTGTAGCTTGGGATATAATTAAGCCACGGCTGTGAAACGTATTCGGGTTGTCCAACGACACTGACACTGTGGCCCTCCTCTTACACTATATTCCAAATGTAATAGAGCAGGGGCATGAAGCAATTGTGGCTTCAAATTTGAACTGGTGAAAAGAGATGAATGCTTCGATTACACGAATTTGTTCCAAACCAGGGTGTTTCGCTTGCCAAAAATGTAACTAAAATTTCACATTCTCTCGGGGAGTGATTGCATGAGTAAGATGAATTCAAAGCACGCTGGCTTGAAATGTGACCCTGCTCGATATATATCAAAAAAATGCGGAAAATTAATAGTTTAGCAAACAAGATTTGACACTCGCAAAGCATGCTTCATGAAAGTATGGGCCGGTAATAAATCAAACACAGCTGTAACTACATTAAACGATCTTCGAAGAGACTTATACCAACTCTTCAACAACCAAGGGTAGGCTATTGATGCGCTACCCCCTACAAGTTCAGTTGTGCATGGACACATACGTTGTGCATATTTCTTTGTCAGAATGTCTATAGATAACCTTCAAGACGAAAACCGAAATGAGAGTCTAAACCTTCTTGATTATGGATGTGAAGAACATTCTGAGGTTACTTTCCCTTCCAAATGTATAATGAGATGTCACCAAACATTCTCAGATTGTGTCAGTGTTCTGGCAAGTGTGACGAATGATGTGGTTGTAAGGGTGCTGGATTTAATTGTGTAATATGTTGTCACAAGGGTGGACATGCATGTGGGTCCACAACAATAAGACAGAAGGTATTATTAGTTAATAAGTTACATGATATGAGTCACTAAATTATCTTCGGGTGTGGGTTCTCACAATAAAACATGTTATCTACGAAGATAAATACCATTTGAATTGTTTATTCGATACAGAATACCGGAAAACATATAGTTAGACATATTATTAATTAAAATAGACGAAGGGGGTCGGGAGATAGTGATATTAGTGTTTTCAATATTGCCGTTTGGCCGTTTGCGGACATTTTTTAAGATGGCGTCCCAGAACTACCGGCCCCGGCTTAAAAGTTATTTTAGTTGATTCAGCATACCGAAAAACATATAGTTAGACATATTAATCATTAAAATAGACAAAAGGGTTCCTGAAATATATAGTATTTTTGTTTTCAATACGTTCGTTGGCGGCCATTTTTCAAGATGGCGTCCCAAAGCTACTCGTCCCGGCTTTGAAAGGTATTTTATTCGCTTCAGAATACCAAAAAACATAGTTAGGCATATTAATCATTATAATATAATAATAGACAAAATGGTTCCGCATATATTACTATCAGTGGTTTTAATTTGACTTTTGGCGGCCATTTTTCAAAATGGCGTCCCAGAGCTACTCGCCCCGGCTTTGAAATGTCTACCCTCGTCATTTTTATTCGGATGGCATTATTTGATCAAAATCAGGTGAGACATGCCGTATTATGGGAGTTGTAAGCGAGTCTTCATGGCAGGGACAGGACTATGATGTAGAGATCATTGTGATTTAGGGACCTTCACCAAGATCAATTAATGGTCGCTGGTCTGGAGGTCATTGTGATTTAGAGACCTGCATTGAGATAAGTCAATGGTCGCTGGTGTGGAGGTCATTGTGATTTAGAGACCTGCATTAAGATCAGTCAATGGTCGCTGGTGTGTAGGTCATTGTGATACAGAGACCTGTATTAAGATCAGTCAATGGTCGCTGGTGTGGAGGTCATTGTGATTCAGAGACCTGCATTAAGATCAGTCAATGGTCGCTGGCGCTGAGGTCATTGTGATTCAGAGACCTGCATTAAGATCAGTTAATGGTCGCTGGTGTGGAGGTCATTGTGATTCAGAGACCTTCATTAAGATCAGTCAATGGTCGCTGTTGTGGAGGTTTTTGTGATTCAGAGACCTGCATTAAGATCAGTTAATGGTCGCTGTTGTGGAGGTTTTTGTGATTCAGAGACCTGCATTAAGATCAGTTAATGGTCGCTGTTGTGGAGGTTTTTGTGATTCAGATACCTGCATTAAGATCAGTCAATGGTCGCTGGCGCTGAGGTCATTGTGATTCAGAGACCTGCATTGAGATCAGTTAATGGTCGCTGGTGTGGAGGTCATTGTGATTCAGAGACCTTCATTAAGATCAGTCAATGGTCGCTGTTGTGGAGGTTTTTGTGATTCAGAGACCTGCATTAAGATCAGTTAATGGTCGCTGGTGTGGAGGTCATTGTGATTCAGAGACCTGCATTAAGATCAGTCAATGGTCGCTGGTGTGGAGGTCATTGTGATACAGAGACCTGCATTAAGATCAGTCAATGGTCGCTGGCCCTGAGGTCATTGTGATTCAGAGACCTGCATTAAGATCAGTCAATGGTCGCTGGCGCTGAGGTCATTGTGATTCAGAGACCTGCATTAATATCAATCAATGGTCGCTGGTGTGGAGGTCATTGTGATACAGAGACCTGTATTAAGATCAGTCAATGGTCGCTGATGTAGAGGTCATTGTGATTAAGAGACATGATGCTAAACATCATCTCTACGTTGACGATAACCGTATATATGTTCCCCTTAGACAAGTGGCTAATAGACCGTTTTATATCCAAAGGGTCGAATTATCTGTCTGTCGGTATAAAATCCTATTGATTTGAAAATATGTTTATTTCCTCGTAGTTTTGGGTTTTATCAGCACTGATCATATTGTCAATGATATTAATTTATGTGTATTTGATTCTTTACGATAAATATAGATCGGTTAATTTCCATTTTCATGAACACCATCAACACTGCCTCTACAATCACTACTTTCCTGAAACACACTATAAGAACTTGACTAAAATATATGTACACGTCTGTTGCGTACCGTGAGCCGTATTAGACCCTTCCCCCCCCCCCGCCGTCACTCCCTGGGTGGTACACCATTATCTTCACTGACAAAAAACTACATTTCCCTCTTTCGAAATCAGGATAGTCTCTCTGACTAATATATTTACGTCTATGTAAACTGGTAAAACTGGTAAAATATTTAAAAAAAAAACTATGACGCCAGTCTATTGTTGAACAGTGGATTCGGATCTACGACTTTATGTTTTTTTTTAATACTTGTCAGGTGGGGCATAATATACGAGTTTATCAATCACACTGCATGTCTAATGTTTAGAGGTTTTACCTTATTACCAATAAAATTGCGTTTGATTATCAAATCTTGGTGTATTTTATGTTAAAGAAAGAACTATATTACGATAGATTCGTAAATGCGAATATACTCGGCGCTCCGCGCATTGTACACTCGTTTTTACGAAGCTATCGAATTTAATTCTTTCTCCTTGACATACTGCATGTACTACATGTCACCCCCCCCCCTCCGCCAATTATATCCTTACGTTTACGATGATATACACCATACATCGTATTTAGTTTTTTGATGTGGTATAGACAAAAATCAACAAGGGGTTTGTCTACCGCAAAATTAAAATTTCAACTGTTGATCTAGCGTAGGCCTACTGTTAAGCTACGGTGTTAGCTTTAACTCGTTGAACAAACATAAACACATCACATGCATGAATGTTTTGTAGTATGTATAGTTTTGTAGTATAGTAATGTTTTATATGGCTATAGAAAACATATCTACTCGACTGCTCATGCTTGTCCTCAACAAACTATCGGCCATGAATGAACGGTGCTATGCAGGTGGTGCGTCGCAGCGCTAACGGGAGATATATTCTATTCAATAGATGTTCTTCATGTATATCTTTTTGAAGTTCTGATTTAGTGACTGGTGAGATTATTTTTTTCTAAGAGTGTACACTTGTGGCAGCGACCAGTAGAAAATGTGAAATGTGGATATTATAATGATCGCAACAGCAACAAAAGATTACACGTTGGCGTCTCCTCCAACATTGCGTAACGTATGCTAAATATTGAAACAATTCGCGATGGATGAACTTTTCTGATCCTGGCGCTCACCACTGGGAGGGGACGTCACTACGTGCTATAGACAAACTTAGGACAGCCCACAATAATATAACGATCACTTGATTTAAT
Organism: Flabesymbios commensalis; assembly: GCA_964017125.1. NCBI lineage: Eukaryota > Metazoa > Annelida > Polychaeta > Terebellida > Flabelligeridae > Flabesymbios > Flabesymbios commensalis. The sequence continues at coordinate 75,538,653 of OZ024916.1, forward strand.
CTGTAAACCTTACAACGCTGAGATAATTTTTCATAAATAATGGAGACCAGAGGGTGTTTTCAATGTGAAATAATCATAAATGGCTTGGTTAGTTATTTCTGTTTCATTTGATTACCGTGAGTGGATCGACTTCAGACGTCAAATTCTGACGTCCAATACCGACCTCCGCCCTGAAAAGGTTAAAAAACGTGCTATTGTGGGCCTACTACTAGTAATTTTCCATTGGTAAATTTCATTATTCAAAGATGTTTTCCGATCAAACAACAATAATGGATAATTTAATAGACAGTTTTGGTAAAAGCTGTTGCTCGTTTGATATGTTGCATAAACGTATATTTTAAACATTTCAATTTGCTACTATTGACATATGAAGATTGATACATGTGTCATATATTTGTATTTATCACTTTAATTCAGGAATGTTTTAAGTTATTCTGTTTTTAACCAATCCTTATTCTGTCTTCTGTCACACATCCCACATTGATATGTTAATTTTAACAAGAAAAGTCTTAACAATCTTTCAGCATGTACAAATAAAAGATACAAATCAAAATATTAACTGTGATACATGTTAGCCTTAAGCTTCTTGCGTCATGTATACATTTTATTTGCTAAAATTCCCTACACTATCATACCTTCCAATTACATAAAAAGTGTTTATAAAAGAGTGTTTATAAAATTGTAAGATTTATGACATTGTCCAATAGAAAATTTAAAACCAAAATGCTACATTTTTTCAACATTTTTTTTTAATATTGGTAGTTCGAATATTTTTAATTCTTTTTTTTTAATGGTTTTATTATGTTTCCTGTACACACATCTTGTACCGTTTTTGCGATTGATTTTTTTTTATTGTTTTTTTGATAATACGTATTGTACGATACATAATTGTACTCCATATTTCGGTGTGACTAAGCAATTCAATTGAACAGAGTATCACTATAATATAGGTTCACATAAGCACGAATACGGGTACGAGTACGACATCGATGTACGGCGACGATTGTGCACTCAACAGTGTTCACATGCATGAGATTGTAAAGTGCGGCACTTGTTCAGATAAAGCACTGTTATCACTGTGTAAACAATTATTTTATATTAAATTTAATTCAAATTTAGTAAAAATAGATTTATTTTGACGTTCTATTTTTTTTTTAAATATACATATTTTTCTAAATTATTTTAAATTTAATTTGAAATAATGAGAATATTTCGCAATATATTTCATAGTAGGAAAAAATGTATTTTTTTAAAATTATTTCTTTCAACATTCTAAAATTAATTTAAAATTTAAAATATTATTTTCTTTTTTGTAACTAATTTTAAAGGTAATTTGGAATAATAAAACAATTTCGCATTTTTTCGACAATTAAAATTGGCCTAAGACTATGATGTCGTCCATCGAATTCCTGGTGCGGCATCGTACACGAAATCGACATCAATGGTTACATGTCAAGATCCAAATAAACGTATTCCTGTTAGTATTCGTGTATATGTGAACACCCAAACCAAAATAACATAAGAGCTAGTTTTGCCAATTATTTGACTATGTGTGCATATATGAACATAGCTTAACACGCTCATGACACATTCTAGGCTCAGAAACTATACATTCGGGGAATCCCGAGAGTCTTGGCTTGTACACAGCGCATGTAGGTTAAACGGCAAGTATACGGCGCATGTACACAGCGCATGTACAGTAAATGGCAAATACACAGTGCATGTACAGCAAACGGGAAGTACACAGCGCATGTAAAGCAAACGGCAAGTACACAGCGCATGTACAGCAAACGGCATGTACACAGCGCATGTACAACAAACCCACAAGTACATAACGCATGTAAAGCAAACGGCAAGTACACAGCGCATGTACAACAAACGGCATGTACACAACGCATGTACAGCAAAGCCACAAGTACATAACGCATGTAAAGCAAACGGCAAGTACACAACGCATGTACAGCGAACGGCAAATACACAGCGCATGTACAGCGAATGGCAAATACACAGCGCATGTAAAACAAACGGCAAGTATACAGCGCATGTACAGCGAACGGCAAATACACAGCGCATGTACAGTGAACGGCAAGTACACAGCGCATGTACAGCAAACGGCAAGTATACAGCGCATGTACAGCAAACGGCAAGTATACAGCGCATGTACAGCGAACGGCAAAAACACAGCGCATGTACAGCGAACGGCAAAAACACAGCGCATGTACAGCGAACGGCAAGTACACAGTGCATGTACAGCGAACGGCAAGTACACAGCGCATGTACAGCAAACGGCATGTACACAACACATGTACAGCAAACCCACAAGTACATAGCACATGTAAAGCAAACGGCAAGTACACAGCGCATCTACAACAAACCCACAAGTACACAGCGCATGTAAAGCAGACGGCAAGTACACAGCGCATGCACAACAAACCCACAAGTACATAGCACATGTAAAGCAAACGGCATGTACACAGCGTATGTACAACAAACTCACAAGTACATAACACATGTAAAGCAAACGGCAAGTACACAGCGCATGTAAAACAAATGGCATGTACACTGCGCATGTACAGCAAACGGCATGTACATAGCGCATGTACAGTAAACGGCAAATACACAGTGCATGTAAGTAAGTAAGTAAAATATTTTCTTTACTTCACTTTTCGGCCAGTATGGCCATTTAAGTGAAAATTCCAGGTATTACAATATCCCATATTGTATAGTTAAAGTAGTAAAGGAAAGACAAAGCCAATAAAAGCATGATCGTACTAAAATATTCAGTTTAAAGTGTTTGATATGATAAGATGACGATGCTCATGGCACCTATATGTAACGAGTCTGATGACATGTTGTAGCGCCTGCACTACAACACAGTTTAATGAGTATAAAAATATCAGTATAAATAATGTAAAATATGAAGTTATTATAAAATGAACGACTTATCAAGTCACTATATCTCCATGAAATTGGAGTGATTGTGTAAAAACTACAAGTCTAAGTCCAATAATTAAAACATAGAATATAGGTTACATTCCCGAAGGAACTGAATAATAAAACCAGCAGGGGTGTCCCTGAATAGCTCAAATAAGGAATTAAGTGCAAAATACTTCCTTCTGATGTGCGCATATTTCGCACAACTGAGAAGGACATGTCTTACAGTGAGACGAGTATTGCAGCACATAGGTCGCAATTCTCCTCTCAATAAATAGCCGTTTGTGAAATAGGCATGGCCAATTCTGGCCCTGCATAAGACAACGTCATCTCTTCGGCGTTCCATTGGTGTAAAAGATCGCTTAATGACTGGTTGTACCTCGAACAATTTGCTGGTGACATTGATGTTCCATTCACCTTGCAAAATGTCATCTAAGTAGACCGAGATGTTACACTTGAAATCAGTATATGGTATATAATAAAACTGTTTTGTCTTATGCAGGGCAGCCTTGGCCAAAACATCAGCCCGTTCATTACCCTGTATTCCAATATGGCTGGGTACCCAGCAAAAAATAATGTCCTTGTGCCCAGACAAGTAGTGACACATATGCAAAATATTGGAAACAATTGGGTTGTTGAGTTTTTGACTCTTAAAGAATGATTCAACTGCAAGACGCGCATGCCTGGGACGGGCACGTGTAGGCCAACAGTAGCCTATTGAGTACAGATTGACGGCATTAATATAGCCACTGAACTGATTACAAGATACTACTTAAACGGGACTTGATCCAATGCTGTTTTAATGCTAGGCCAACGTCGGCGACGCTGGCCCAACATTGAACCAACATTGAATAAATGTACAATGTTTGAGAGAAAGTCCGCCTGCCCAGCAAACACAAGAAATTTGTATAACATTTATACAACGTCGGCCCAACGTCTTTGACGTTGGTCCAGCATTGCATAAAGTCATACAAATGTTTTGTGTTTACTAGGCATGTCAATACAAGCTTGGGTCAAGCAGTTTCAACATCCCGGCAGTAATATAGTCAGTTTGTTTGCAAGCAAGCGACCAAGTAGGGGTAAGGGTCAAGATCTTTGAATTATAAACTCATAGATGTCGCTCAAGTATATATGAACTTGCTGTGATTTGAGAACTTGCTCTTAATGAGGCTTTAGGTATGAAACGCATATTTAGTATTATTATGGAATAGGGTCTTGGCCTACCCACGGGCACTATTGCCTTCTGGGGGACCCTTGTCCCGTGAATTTTAACAGTTGACTACACCTTTAAGAGCCTGCAATGAAGATAGCGAGTCTGTGATGATCATGAACTCCTCGTCATTACTATCCCATATGTATTCGATGGCAGCTTCAATAGCTAACAGCTCTGCTGTGCAAATTGAAGCCTCATCGTTAATGCGGCAGCTAAATTCATGATCATCACAGACAAAGGACATAGCTGTCCTCTTGTCTTCCTTTGATCCGTCAGTATACACCTTCCGGTGCCTCGGAAATCTACAAAATAACTCAAGCAACATGCTCTGGAAGACAAGGGGACAGGTGTCTCCTTTCCTGAGATCTGAGAGGTTAAAAAGTATATTAGGCTGTTGGAGAAGCCAGGGTGGACATTCTGGTGGGCGCACACCGCTAATTGCGACGAGCTCCACCTCCATGTCCTCCAGATGGGGTTGAAGCCTTATACCCGAAGTAGGTATAGTCCCTGGCTTGTTATTAAACAGTCTCTTGTACTCTGGGTTGACAACACACGAGTATGCCGGGTTCTCAGGATTTGCTTTCATCTTCATATAGTATTGCAGGCTCAGCTTCAACCGGCGAGTCTCTAAAGAGGGCTCACCGGTCTCCACCTGAAGACTTTCGATGGGTGATGTTCGAAATGCCCCTGAGCATAATCTCAAACCTTGGTTCACGATTGGATTAAGTACTGCTAAGTACGATCGTCTCGCTGAACCATAAACAATACAACCATAATCCAGTTTGGATCTGATGTGAGACCGGTAAATCCTCAGTAAGGTTGTCCGGTCACCACCCCAATCCTTGCTGGATATAACTCGTAGTAATTGTAATGCTTTCCTACACTTATCTTTCATATATTTATGTGTGGAATAAAACTGAGCTTCTTGTCGAAAAACAGACCAAGAAATTTGACCTGCTCTTCAACAGGAAGCTGTTGTCCATATGGTTTGAGATTAGGCTCAGGCTGTAAGCCATTGTTTTTGCAAAAATGTACACAAAGTTTTTGTGGGAGAAAATTTAAAGCCGTTCTCATCCGCACAAGTCACCAACTTATCGAGGCAACCTTGCAGGCGCCGCTCAATTATTGCCATATTGCTTGACTTGCAGTAAACAGCCAGATCATCAACATATAATGATTTTTCAATATCGTCTGGTAAAGCATCAATTATACTGTTTATTTTAACGGTAAATAGAGTTGGTGAAAGGATACTACCTTGTGGGACACCCTCCTCCTGTGGATTTAGTGAAGAGTGGGTGTTGTCTAAGCAGACTTTAAATTTTCTCCCCTTTAAAAAATTATCAATGAATAAGGGTAATCTACCCTTCAGGCCCATTTCATGGAGATCTTTCATGATACCACCCTTCCATGTGGTATCATAGGCCTTTTCTAAATCAAAGAATACTCCAACTGTATGTTGATTTTTAACAAAACCTTGACGGATATAAGTCTCTAGTCTGACCAAATGGTCTGTGGTGCTTTTTCCTTTTTGAAAACCACATTGATATTTAGTTATTATGTTATTGTCTTGTAAAAACCATGTGAGACGATGATTGATCATGCGCTCCATGATTTTGCAAAGACAACTTGTCAATGCTATTGGCCTATAATTATTAGGATCTGTTCGATCTTTTCCAGGTTTAGGGATCGGGATCACTGTTGCTTCTCTCCATCCATCTGGGAAATCCTGAGATTGCCACAGATCATTCAAGAGTAGAAGCAACAGATCAAGTGATACATCAGGCAAATGTTTCAGAAACTGGTAGTGAATTTCATCAGGGCCAGTTGCCGAATCAGTTGCCTGAGCGATAGATTTAATTAGTTCTCGTTTAGAGAAATTAACATTGTACTTTTCGTCATTATCTGACTCAAAGTCCAATGTGTTCTCCTTCTCCTTGTCCCTAATCTTTCGAAATTTTTCCTGATAATGATCTGGTGACGATTTAGCAGCGAAGGATGTCGCCAGCGTTTCTGCAATATCCGTTTTATTGGTTATTGTGTCAGAATCAGTGACAAGGTACTTGATGGTTTTATCTTTCCTCTTGCCACTGATTCTGCGCAGCATTTGCCAAGTATGTTTTGCCGATGTATTATTATTTAGTGTGGAGACATATGCTCTCCAAGATTGCCGCTTGGCTTCACTGATTATGCGGCGAGCTTTAGCGTAATCTTTCTTATATCCGTCAAGGTTTTGTCTAGTTGGATGTTTTTTAAATTTTTGCAAGGATTTTTTCCTTTTGTCTATTGCCTTTCGGCAACCTTGATCAAACCAGGGTTTGTCGAGTTTTTTGGGAACTGTCGAGGTTTTGGGTATGCTTTTATCTGCTATATTGTGTAACTTGGATGTAAAAAGGGCTATAGGGTCATCAACCCCCTCTTCATTCTCAAATTGAGAGATTGTGAGGCTCTCCCCACAAGACTGTTGGAAGGCCTCCCAATCTGCTCTGTGCAGCCTCCAATGCTGCACTCTTTCTTCAACAATAGAGTTGTTGCTCTCTATAAATATAGGATAATGCACAGTGCATGTACAGCAAACGGCAAGTACACAGCGCATGTAAAGCAAACCGCAAGTACACAGCGCATGTACAGCAAACGGCAAATACACAGTGCATGTACAGCAAACGGCAAGTACACAGCGCATGTAAAGCAAACGGCAAGTACACAGCGCATGTACAGTAAACGGCAAAAACACAGTGCATGTACAGCCAACGGCAAGTGCACAGCGCATGTAAAGCAAGCGGCATCTACATAGCACATGTAAAGCAAACTGCATGTACACAGCGTATCTACAACAAACCCACAAGTACATAACGCATGTAAAGCAAACGGCAAGTACACAGCGCATGTAAAACAAGCGGCATGTACACTGCGCATGTACAGCAAACGGCAAGTACACAGCGCATGTAAAGCAAACAGCAAGTACTCAGCGCATGTACAGCAAACGGCATGTACACAGCGCATGTAAATCAAACCCACAAGTACACAGCGCATGTACAACAAACCCACAAGTACACAGCGCATGTACAACAAACGACAATTACACAGCGCATGTACAACAAACCCACAAGTACACAGCGCATGTAAAGCAAACAGCAAGTACTCAACGCATGTACAACAAACGGCAAGTACACAGCGCTTGTAAAGCAAACCCACCGTGGTTTCGTGCATGTTGTGCCAGCTCGTTCGATCACCTTTAGAGATCTCGTTTGACACGACTGAAAACAACGTAGAAACGACTCCACTGGTATTACGATTGTGATGTGATTGTGATGTGATGTGCATCGCCTGCGAATAGGGTGCCAAATCTACATCGTGCAATGCTTTTGAACATTTAAAGTCCTTGTTGCAACTAACTTTGCACGCCAGCCATGTATCAGCTGCGACATATTGAAAAATCATTGGACTGCGAGTCCAATTACTAAGCCCACGGATTGAACAGTCTAACGCATTCCAGATTCACCAGCATCGCTGGATTTAATAACGGGCTTGGTCTCGTGCTGGGTCTCATGGTCAGGATCATCTTCTCAACTCTTTATTATTGCACTTACATCATGGTCATAACATGCTCACAGACAATAGTCGGTCCTTACTCTATGGTGTTTCGCGCATATCTACCTGATCTCTCAGCCCATGTCTCTATGTTATAAATTCTGCGCCTGCGCACTGGCAGACTTCTCTGAGTATAACATAGAAAAAAATACGTTTATCATTAAATATTCTTAAATAACCATGACGTTTCTGCAGTGTAAATTTATGTGTAATATTTTAAATATTGTGTTATAATTTGTATTATTTCCTGTTTTATTTTTTTAGCATTAATCATGTACATATTTCAATCATTGTACTATTGCAACCCCAAAACAGCATTGTTTGACCCAGCAGCTCAAATAATCTCTGCCACCCTTTTACCTCAAAAATGTGGGGTCTCAGAATTACGTTTGCATGACCACTGTCGCCCATTTATTTGAATCTAATTATTACTACTCACAACTAGCTACTCAATGATATAATCAGAATTACATAATATATGTTTTATTAGTGGGCAGACCTGTAGCTTCTGACGATACGTTGTAGACCTTGTTCTTGGCCTTCCAACCTTGCCCTGGATCCACAAATGTCTGCTGGCAGAACATGCTCGCTATCAATGCTATAACGAGGTATGATCACATCTGTCCTGGTGGTAGCGCTGCCACAACGCCGGCCCAATGCGCCTCAACGCTGATACAACGCCTCCCGATGTTGGCCCAACGTTGGCCCAACGTTGGCTAACTAAATACAATGGTTTAATTGTTCTCCGTTAATTTAACTACATTCTGAAACTATTATTACTGTTACTACAGGTCAATAGCCACAATATGACGACACCAGTGTGTATCACGAACCATGGCATGAACAGTTTGTGCCCCGTTGTGCCTAAAATTCGTGAATGTGCGAAGGCATCAAATCTTCTATTTTGATTCCCCGATGTGCAATGTTAAGCAGTTATTGCATTTCGACTTGACTCAGTGCAGTATGTAGGTTCTTCCGTGTATTATTTTTTAAGTTGGATCGTATTACCATAATCTGCACATAGTCACATAGCACCAGATGACACAGAGTATCAAATGCAGACGAATATTGGCAACCTATAGATAGCCACGCATTTATTTGCAAGCAGTAAATAACGTGCTTTTGTAAGTACGTTGCAGCGCTAAGGGACTATTTTGCGACCTGTAGCATCAATCAAAATTCCCTTTGACATTAACCATGAGTGCACCACTAGCAAGGGGTCTTCTAAAAAATGCACAATGTTCCAAAATGAACAACGTTCATAATGGTGGGTAGGGGGGTATTGTCCCGTCGTATGAGGTTTGCAATTTTTTGAAATGTAGGCCCTACTTGTTTTTCTATATCTGGCGAATATTAGTGTTACAAACATGACTGTGTAAAAAATATGCCAGTTCTACTGAAAAAGTAATAGACTAAGTCATAGTAGCGGTATGGTTAACAGTCTGGGTCTTGGGCTTTATTGTTGTTCTGATGGTGTCTAAAAACTATTTCCACTTGGCTATCCTCTGGACGACATTGGGGAATTTTGGAGCACATTCATATTCAGCCGCATCTTCAAATTAACATATTATGCATGGGCATGGAAAATGCAATCAGTGCAGTTCAAAAGAGTCAATTTTCGAGGTCAAAAGGGTAAAAAAAGGAAGAAGGACAATGCGCAATGGCTACAGCGTGGCGCTTTGCCGGTGTCGCTGCATGCATGCCATGCGGTTTCGAATCCCGCTTGGTGCAAGATTTTCAGAGATATATCATGTTTCTCTCCTCTCAATCCCAAGACATTGTTTAAATGTTGTGTCATTGGGTAAGGCACTTCACTCTTAAATGCTTTACTTGACAATGTGTACAATAAGTTCAATGCGCCGAAATGGTTTTTTTATTCAAACAAGAAATGAATTTTGGATATCAATCTTTATTTTTTATTATTTGACCACTCTTGGCTTTTTGACTTGCCCAAATTTGTCCAGGGGAGAACAAAGCTAATAATGTTCCTGAATAGTATCGAGACACAATTAGTACAAACCTTGCAATACCAGACTTTTTAAACTGTGTGTTGTTTTACATTCAGGGGAACCTCGCCTACAGCCTGCCTCCTTCTCAGGGCCAGACTAGCACAGCTAGGCTAGCCCTGCTACAGAGCTTTGAGAATCCTCTGTGATGCCGCGTCCTGATAGGGCCTCAAGAACTGGTTTCTGGTGACCCCGAGCTTAACCCTTTCCAACTGTGTCAAATGTGACATTACGTTGGCCAATCACCGATCAACTTGTCCTATCATCGTCCATCCTTCCACGTGTCACTCACGCAGCAATAGTTTGACAGCCACGTGGCTGGCTAGTGTATTGTTTAAATTTTGTTTACAAAGCCAAAAACATACTTTTTAAACATGTGATGATTAGCCATCCAGAAAATTGGGCCAAGCTCATGAATATCTCCAACAGAACACATTCAATCGTGCAATCAATCAGAGCAAGGAAATTAAATAGATCTATTGAGATTCCTTGATCAGAGCGACTAGCCAACGCTAGTGGAAGGATAGTGGATCTGATGAATGAGAATGGACTATAGTGAAGTATCTGTGTGACGAGAGAAGGGGTATTGGGAGATAACATTATATACCATTGACATAATTGCTTTTACCATACCGGTATTCTGTATATTATGCAGTAAGTCTAACATGAAAACAGTGTGCCTTCAGTTTAGTTAAACCGCTATTATATTAGCCGCACGAAGCCATTTCGGACAAATTGCTGCAATTAAAACACACTACTACATTGTTTCTTTGTCTGACCACTACATTCTAAGCCGGGAATGGAGAGTTATTGTTGACCCAGTACAGATCAATTATCATGGTGGGCCTATGGTATTCAAATCCGTCAGGTGTCACAGAGCTGTTGATTATGAGGAATCGTCATTATGATCGGATGTGTTTTAAGTCAGTTAAAACCCTCGAGTTCTACATTCTCCGACCCCTTTCACAGCTAAGAATGTAGAGCTCCTCGGGCTTTATCCTATACATAGAGTAGGTTTTATTAAGGTATCGTCAGTCAATGGCTGGGGTATGACGTGTCGTAACAGGTAGCCTCAACCAATGTGAGTATTCCACTTAATCTGTATCAAGTGCAGATGTTAACCCTTGTCCTGCTAGGCCCAGTGATATGGGTAGCCTCCGCACCAGGGTCCATATTTTCGATAGGTTTTCTTGGCCCACAAAAGTACAACTTTTGTACTAAATCATTTTGCGAAGTGTTTATTTCATAAATAAACCTACGAATAGTTGTCGTCATTTGATGCAGGAAATCATATAATATATGTAATATATATTTATAGCAGGTAAAGGGTTAAAACCGCGAAATATTAGGACAGCCTTATTATGACGAGGTGGATTATTTGTATGGACTTATTTTCATTAATGTCACTAGCAGGTAAAGTTGAAAAGTCATTCTCAATTCAATATGTTTTATTAAATTAACTTTATCACCTTGATCAAAACTATTTTTGAAAGGCAAAGGCATTATCTGCTTACTTGTAAAGTGAGCAGATACTGCCTTTTGCCTTTGCACGGTAGTATAGCTCACTAGCTTGTAAGATGTCAATCGAATATCACTGTTCAGTCGTGAACCACCCCAGGTATTGCCACATCTGCCATATGCCACATCTATTTAATAATAAATCATGCATGAATCATGCTGTATGCCCATGTATTAATTAACCTGTCCACCTCCGAATGTATTCATATTTTAACAGGTATCAGCATTTTCTATGACAAAATATGTCATATATTTATTAAGGGTCGCTGGCACGTGGAGGGTTAGCACGGTCTAACTCTGCATGTATCTTAATGGTGTTGTTATCACTCAAAACTTTAGCTATTTGAACATATTACGGCTGACACATTTGACAAAATCACAGCTGCAAAAACATAGTCAGGATCGGTATTTCAGGTTAGCGTGAGATATAGGACGGTGAATATATAATTATATAATAATCACATTACAGGTGGTAGGGGACTTAATCCCTAGTCGTCCTTGTCAAACGGGAGACAACAAACCCACATACCAGGATGCCATTCAAAATAATAACCACCTATTGCATATTAAAATCAATCCATTTTTGTAGCAAGGCAATTTACACTATGTTTGATAATACCAGGCGAATATGAGACATCCAATTATTGGACATTTTGTTTATTTCATTTAAACTATTGAAATATATTCCAAACAAACGTAAACAAAACCAGTCGTAGATTGTGAAATAATGTTTATCAATGGAAAATATCATATTCTCAAATATAGAGTAACTAATTTGTGTTTCTTTACATCATATCTCAGTGTTAGCTTTTTGACAGCTATGACCATTTTATTGTCAACAATGTTTTCATATGAAAGTTCTTGCCTTATGATTTATAGTGCGAATACAATTTAGGACTGGAGCCTCACATAACATTTTAATTGAGATTGTTAAATATATTGGACATAGGCCCAACTTTCACCTATATTTAATGTAGTTACCGTAAATCATATCAATCTATATATTAGATTAAGCAATCATAAACACATTTAAATCTTAGTTGGTCACTTAATTTTTATAATTAGGTCAGCGGTTTTGTACCTTTTACTGTGATTTCTATGAATCATTGCGTAACAGGACAAAAAACGAGATGTGTTATTAAAAGCTCTCTAATTTGTATGACAAAGCTGTCATGACCTGTAATTTCTGCCAGTGACACATGGATTTATATAATGATTTGAACTCATATATCTATTTCGCGCCTATCAAAAATAAAGCAGGAAAGTTATATTCAACGTTAAGTGAGGATCGCTGTACTGGTCCCAGTGTTGTGCACTTAATCATACACGGACGTTGACAAAATATGTCGTGGTCGATGCTAAGGTGGAAGAATAATTGTATTTTTAAATATTTATATTTCACAAAAAAAGGTAATATCTTTTGTCAGTACACTGTACTTTGTTATTGGATCAGTGAATCCAGATGTAAAGTAATAAAAAATAGTGATCAAACAAATAATCAGAACAACGGTTATTATAAAAATATCCAAACCAAATAAACTGTTTGTGTGATAAGTTACATATGAATAACAAATAATATTTTTCAAAACGATACAAATCTGACGCGTTTTGTATTAGTATGTATTATGATTTCCTTTTATTTGTTTCATCACTATATTCTATACAAGTTGTGTAATTATATATTGGATTGTAGGATTAGGCCCGTAACATGATGATGTCTTAGATAAGACACAGTACAGATTTAATAAGTAGGGTATTAATCCCGGAATCAGCCCGAATAAAATCATTGGAATAGATCACTGTTATAGAAAAATACATGTAATTAATTCATCATGGCTATAATTTATCACCATTGTCCATTCTCCCGATTTATCCGTTTTGTACATGTATTTATGTTATAAAATACACAGACTGTCTTTTTTGGTAACTTCACTGTACGGATTTTTTAATATCTCCCTTTTCCCCTTACGTTACAAATATTCATCAGGATCTGATTTTTCGCATTGTCAAAGTGTCCGAAATTCAGTTTTGCTCGCTATCAAAATTTAATAAAATGACATGATTTGTTGGGTGCGATCATGTTTCAGTATATTTAGGCTCTGTTTTGTAGTTGTAATCTCATCTGGCATAGCTATAGACAGCTGGTGTATCATATTTTGACACTATGTGGATTAAGACATCATTTATTTCGGATTATTTCTAGTTCCCGGATTTTGAGACATGTAGTTCATGTTACCTGATATTATACTTAGCATAGTACCACGCCCCCTGGTGGGCAGTGAGGGAGTCCACACCCAGCTCCTGCAGCATAACACACACGCACACGCACACACACACACACGTGTTGTTTTAACGTCGGTTCATCATCGCCGATGGTAGACCAACGTTAAAACAACATAGTATTTACGTGCAGTGATAGACGCGACATGCATGCCGCTGTTGGCTCTACATTAACTTTGGGGCAAGATATGTAGATAAAACGAGACAAGACGGCCACACATCAATGGTTGCTGTGAATGTCTTAAGTAAAATACTATGTTTAGTTGGAACCAGAGGATTTGTATTCTTTTTTATGTTATATGATATTTGTATGTTTTAAATACTTCGCACACACGCAATACTATGCCGAGCCCGTAACAATATTCAGCATTGTAGTGCTTCTTCAGGAGAAAAAAACTGACCTCATGCTGCTTTTTCCAACACAGCGGTCTTAATCTTTCAAGTCCTCTCTCGATGTCTTAATCTTTCAGGTCCTCCCACGATGTCTTAACATGTTAATACTGATAGTGTTTAAAAGTGTGTGTGAGATGTGTGTATATGAGTATTCTAATTTTAAAGGTCCATATCTCAACCCTTATTCTACTCAACTGTCAGTTAGGGGTTTTGTCAAGGTAAACAAAAATCCAAAAAGTATGTTTCATTCATTTGAAGCTGAAATTTCCAACGCAATTTCTAGCTCCAAATGACGAAAAATATTTCTAATTATGAAAAATAGACAGCTCTCAATTTGAGATATCTGATAAACCTAGCATCTTACACGAACTATTTGAATATGTTTTTTATGAACCTTTGAATTGTCAGTCAGCATTTATCGTCATTTTATCGTAGTATTTATCCCCTTTCAGTTAGTAATAATATGAGTCGTTGATAATTGCTGTGCTTAGTTCAGGTATTGATGGTGTTTTTATTTGTGTTGTAAGTACAGGTCGGCATCATGAAACTGGAGGTGTTCGCATACAGAGCATGGATGCTGCTATATATAATGATAGGTGAAGATCCCTAACTGGAAGTGCATTATATACTGCTTATATATCAGTCTTATTTAGGCATCATATCATATGCTATTACTAATATCATTTATTGTTTGACTGAGTCACTTTATAAATTACCGCTTTCGTGATTTCGTCGCATAAGGTATAGATTCATATATATAGTCATGTGCCTGCCTAGGCCTGCTTGCATAAGCCTGCCTGCCTGACTGCCTGCCTGCCTGCATTTTAAAACTTATTAACATAGTCACGCTTTTTAATCAATTCCATTATTCTTTTAAATACAAGCCAGAGATAATTGCTTCAGTGCACGAACACATTCCTCATGTTTTCAGAGTGCCACTGAAGCACACATTAACGAGTAAACCACGCGAACCATACCGTTATTTAACGAGTAAACACTTCACCCTAAATGGCAATGGAAAAAGAATAACCTTTTTAGCAATTATTGTGACCCAGACCAGATAATTGTGCACAGGTCACATTCTGGGCAGTACACTTGAGGTGAAGTTAGCCACATCCTGCTCTGCACAATCATTTCATATAACATGTAAAATCACTTCATCGCTGCAGTTGGTTTTTCCTCCTATTAGATCATTTGCATACATGGTATAACATGCTTGTCATGATTGTATTCTTGAAGTGATAATAAATATTAAATAATCTCATCAAAGCTAGGGTGTCCTATTCAGCCGGCATTCCAGTGACAGATACAACACTCCAGCTACGAGTGTATCATATAGATCACCCTGTAAAAGACTACTACCATATGGATCATCATGTAAAAGTCTACTTTACCTTTTGCTATGTGTTTAGGAAAATAATATATGTCTTACTATTTACATGATGTTTTGAATTGAGGCTATATTTATTCGCACTGTGGATAAAATAGATACTTAATCAATTATAAAATGTTATTATCAGAATTATATAAATATAAATGACCTAAATATAATGTAGGCATAGAAAGCACATGGTATGTAGAAGATTTCTCAGAAAACAAAAGGGTTGTAATTATTATATTATATTTAAAGGGGCTGGCTCAGGCTAAAATCTTAAAAAAATCGATAATTTTATTTTGGCTTATTAATATGACCATATGATGTAAGCATGTCCATAGTCTAGAATTTCAATTTTTTTGTGCCGCGCATTTACCAGTTAGACTAGATATAGGCCTACAGATGAAATTCCCGTATTTCTAATTGTTGGCATGGTTGTCCGAAATAAGACATCACGAATTTCGTCTCTATATCTAGTCTAACTAGTAAATGCGCAGCACAAAAATTAAAAAAACTTTTGCAGTTCTAGCCTATGGACATGTTTACATCATATGGTAATATTAATAAGCCAAAAGAAAATTACCGATTTTTTAATGATTTTTTTATGTTGCAGCTACAACCAAGATTCAAACAACAACAGGTCAAGACACCACAACTATTGAAGGTACCACAACGGAAGACATTCCTACGACAGTTCCAACAACTGTGGAAACGACAGCAGAAGCCACAACCAAGAATCAAACAACAACAGGTAAAGACACTACAACTATTGAAGGGACAACAACGGACGACATTCCTACGACAGTTCCAACAACTGTGGAAACGACAGCAGAAGCCACAACCAAGACTCAAACAACAACAGGTAAAGACACCACAACTATTGAAGGGACAACAACGGAGGACATTCCTACGACAGTTCCAACAACTGTGGAAACGACAGCAGAAGCCACAACCAAGAATCAAACAACAACAGGTAAAGACACCACAATTATTGAAGGGACAACAACGGAGGACATTCCTACGACAGTTCCAACAACTGTGGAAACGACAGCAGAAGCCACAACCAAGACTCAAACAAAAACAGGTCAAGACACCACAACTATTGAAGGTACCACAACGGAAGACATTCCTACGACAGTTCCAACAACTGTGGAAACGACAGCAGAAGCCACAACCAAGACTCAAACAACAACAGGTAAAGACACCACAACTATTGAAGGTACCACAACGGAAGACATTCCTACGACAGTTCCAACAACTGTGGAAACAACAGCAGAAGCCACAACCAAGACTCAAACAACAACAGGTCAAGACACCACAACTATTGAAGGGACCACAACGGAAGACATTTCTACGACAGTTCCAACAACTGTGGAAACGACAGCAGAAGCCACAACCAAGACTCAAACAACAACAGGTAAAGACACCACAATTATTGAAGGGACAACAACGGAGGACATTCCTACGACAGTTCCAACAACTGTGGAAACGACAGCAGAAGCCACAACCAAGACTCAAACAACAACAGGTCAAGACACCACAACTATTGAAGGTACCACAACGGAAGACATTCCTACGACAGTTCCAACAACTGTGGAAACGACAGCAGAAGCCACAACCAAGACTCAAACAACAACAGGTAAAGACACCACAACTATTGAAGGGACAACAACGGAGGACATTCCTACGACAGTTCCAACAACTGTGGAAACGACAGCAGAAGCCACAACCAAGACTCATACAACAACAGGTAAAGACACCACAACTATTGAAGGGACAACAACGGAGGACATTCCTACGACAGTTCCAACAACTGTGGAAACGACAGCAGAAGCCACAACCAAGACTCAAACAACAACAGGTCAAGACACCACAACTATTGAAGGTACCACAACGGAAGACATTCCTACGACAGTTCCAACAATTGTAGAAACGACAGCAGAAGCCACAACCAAGACTCAAACAACAACAGGTAAAGACACCACAACCATTGAAGGGACAACAACGGAGGACATTCCTACGACAGTTCCAACAACTGTGGAAACGACAGCAGAAGCCACCAAGACTCAAACAACAACAGGTCAAGACACCACAACTATTGAAGGTACCACAACGGAAGACATTCCTACGACAGTTCCAACAACTGTGGAAACGACAGCAGAAGCCACAACCAAGACTCAAACAACAACAGGTAAAGACACCACAACTATTGAAGTGACAACAACGGAGGACATTCCTACGACAGTTGCAACAACTGTGAAAACGACAGCAGAAGCCACAACCAAGACTCAAACAACAACAGGTCAAGACATCACAACTATTGAAGGTACCACAACGGAAGACATTCCTACGACAGTTCCAACAACTGTGGAAACGACAGCAGAAGCCACAAACAAGACTCAAACAACAACAGGTAAAGACACCACAACTATTGAAGGTACCACAACGGAAGACATTCCTACGACAGTTCCAACAACTGTGGAAACGACAGCAGAAGCCACAACCAAGACTGAAACAACAACAGGTCAAGACACCACAACTATTGAAGGGACCACAACGGAAGACATCCCTACGACAGTTCCAACAACTGTGGAAACGACAGCAGAAGCCACAACCACGACTCAAACAACAACAGATCAAGACACCACAACTATTGAAGGGACAACAACGGAGGACATTCCTACGACAGTTCCAACAACTGTGGAAACGACAGCAGAAGCCACAACCAAGACTCAAACAACAACAGGTCAAGACACCACAACTATTGAAGGGACCACAACAGAAGACATTCCTACAACAGTTCCAACAACTGTGGAAACGACAGCAGAAGCCACAACCACGACTCAAACAACAACAGATCAAGACACCACAACTATTGAAGGGACAACAACGGAGGACATTCCTACGACAGTTCCAACAACTGTGGAAACGACAGCAGAAGCCACAACTAGGACTCAAACAACGACAGTTCAAGACACCACAACTATTGAAAAGACCACAACCGAAAACATTCCAACCACAGTTCAGCAGACAACAACTGCACCTGAAGCAACAGGTCAAGACATTACAACTATTGAGGAGACCACAGTAGAAGAGATTCCAACAACAGTTTCACAAACGACAATCACGATCAGTGAGTTATATTGTATTTTTCCAATTAGATGATCATATATAATTAATTAATATTATAAAGATACCTTTGAGATGTGAAACTGTGAGTGAAACTGTGTGAAAGCAATACAATGATAACATAAACATAAACTTAACCTAACCCTGCTAAGCGTGCATTCCTGACAGGAACCTGCAACAGGAACATGTACCCTCGGTAAACTATTGCCAGATACATTGTTTTTTAGTTTTTTGACATTAATTTCATATTGATATTTGAAACTGTTTATTTTGATATATGGGCTATTCTCAAAAGGTGCGCCGAAAATGGGGTATTTGTTTTAAATAGACAAAAATGATATTTCTCTAGACATACTTGGGAATATGTTCATAATTCTGAATTATTAACAAAATAAAGAAGCTGGAAGGAATTTTAGATCTGAATATGCTTGTTTAATATTTTAGTTTTGACAAATTTCATCGCAAACCACGCCCAGAACAATTGTTTATTACCCGACACAAATTAGTTTTTCATATGCAATTGATGGACTGCTGAGAAATAAATAATTTTATATTAAAATAACAGACAATAGTAACTAGATTATAATAATGTAATAATTTGATTTTTTTGCATAATTCGTGTCCTACATGTATTTTATTTTGATATAATTTTATTAAACATAAGTCGCCATTTAGTGTTCAAATTGGTGTGTATACATCTATATGTACACTGGTTGTATTATATGTGTTTTACATGACACCCTTCCCTCATAACAGCACACCCTTAGAAATATGTACCAGCCAACAAGAGACGTTTGCTCCAATGTCGGTTGATTGTTATTACAGCGTCACAGACGGTGGCCCAACATTAAACCACCATTGGCACAACGTCTCGTTGTTGTTGAGATGTCAAATAACGAGTTTAAGAAAGAATTTGACTGACATCCACCTGTATACAAATTATATAAATATGTTAGCAATTCTAAAAATGTGAAGATTCTAAAAAAAAAAAAAGTTTCTATATAACATGAACTTCATTTTTATGATAATATTGATGGACATATTGACCCTAAATTGCACTAATAGTCTGATTGATCTGCCTTGTAACGTTATTTATATACACCGGGTACATCAGTGATTATCTAGCTTCATACAAAACATCAGGCTTCTTATATTTTAGTTTACTAAAATGCCTACCTCAATTACATGAATTATTTGAGAACACTAGATCCGACGAGCCGTCCCGCATTTTGCTTATATATATAATACAATTCTTCAAACTGGTAAAATCCATGGCGTGTTGTCTCTGGTATCGTGTTATAGAATCAATAAAATCACTTAATAAGGATGGGACATTTTCCCTACTGTGCACTTATTCTTGTAGCCTGTCACGATATTGCCTCAATATGCAGGAAGCGACATAAAACAATATTATTCATTTATATTCACTTTTAGGGGAAATGAGTGGGGCCCTAATATTCACGTGCACTATCCAGTCGATGACCAATGGCTTCAAAGAATAACTTTGTATCAGCCTTTTTATAGTAAAGCAGTATAGGCCCTACAGGTGTACTGTGCAACGAATCACAATTGGCGATATATAGACCCATCGTCCAAATAATCCATAGTTATTTTTCTCATTCCATCTTACAATACGATATGCTAATTTTAATGAAGTAATGTACAATCGCTTAAGCTGGTGAATACATCTCGTATCTGTTTATTACTGGGAATAATAGATTCGCGCTACGTGCTGGTAGATTATTTCCCAGTAATCCTTGGTTGTGTGTATGAGATGTGGCTACTTGAGATAATGTGTGTATTCCACAGATGCATGTGCGTCAGATCCTTGTGGTACCCGTGCTGAGTGTATCCCTGTAGGAGACGATTACATCTGTAACTGTCATGCTCAGTTCACCGGACAGTCCTGCGAGTATGGTAAGTACAGCCAGAGTATTGTTATCAACCATCAATAAGCCAAAATCAGCAGTTCAACAAGAAACATCAATATAACGTTATATGGTTTTCAAGGGATGGGCCAACGCTGCAGACAGTGGGCCAACAATAAGTTTGAGCAGCGATTAAGGTTAAACATGAGCTCTTAACCATGGTAACTTGTTGGTTTAATGTTTAGCTAGCGTCGCAGACGGCGAACCAACATTGAAACAACATTTGTCGGTCGACTCTCGCCCAATGTTGATCAAGTTATATGAGAGTGGCACAGTATTGTACTAACATTATCGGACCTTTTCATCACATAAAATAATGTGTGTTTTGTTGGTGACCATGTAAATTATATACCAACGAGCATTGGTGGTTTAGTTTTTACTACCACAGTTTCGAAGTCAGAAATTGTGTTAAATAATAGTGCACTGTTCATAATACGCGGGAGAAGGGGTCCCCACAAAGCAACGCGCCATAGACATCATAAACTATAGTCCGTAACCTGAGTAATTTTCTAATGTATCTTTATTATACAGTTTCTACAGGACGATTTCCATCACGAGAGATATACAATCTATGATGCAGATATGTTTTATTGATTTGATTTCGAATTGACCGACTGAAAACAAGGGGTATTGCATCATAAATTATATAGCTCTCACGCTAATAATCGTTTTGTGGAAACTGTTTATGCACAGAGAAATGTAGGCCTATAATTATGATGAAATGAATTCAGATTACTGACTGTCAGTGTATGCGTCTTTCACAGAGGCCAATTTAGCGATTCAGCCAGGCGGGATCAACATTGACCCTTAAATGGTTCTAAGAGCAACATCTGAGTTATACAGCATAGTTGGTAGAACATTCAAATCATGAAAATGTGAGGTATTACAATTGCAATTTGGCAAAAATCTGGAGGCAGCCACCAATATATCATTGGATCCCTGCCTTTATGAATGCGCCATGATTCATTTAAGACAACACAATGTGTTTATTTACATTAGTGGACGTTTGTTTTGTTCAGTTATATCAGACGTGTCCCTCTATGACTATGGTACGGGGGATGATACGCAGAGGTTCACCACAAACTCACAGACCTGGGCTCAGCATACACTACCAGACGCCATACCAGCGGACTGTGGCTCCACTTACAAGTCGATCTACGTAAGTAAAGCATACACTACCAGACGCCATACCAGCGGACTATGGCTCCACTTACAAGGCAGTCTATGTAAGTAAAGCATACACTGCCAGACGCCATACCAGCGGACTGTTGCTCCACTAACAAGTCGATCTACGTAAGTAAGCATACACTGCCAGACGCCATACCAGTGGACTGTGGCTCCACTTACAAGTCGATCTACGTAAGTAAGCATACACTAGCAGACACCATACCAGCGGACTATGGCTCCACTTACAAGTCGATCTACGTAAGTAAGCATACACTACCAGATGCCATACCAGCGGACTGTGGCTCCACTTACAAGTCGATCTACGTAAGTAAAGCATACACTACCAGACGCCATACCAGCGGACTGTGGCTCCACTTACAAGGCAATCTACGTAAGTAAAGCATACACTAGCAGACGCCATACCAGCGGACTGTGGCTCCACTTACACGGCAATCTACGTAAGTAAAGCATACACTAGCAGACGCCATACCAGCGGACTGTGGCTCCACTTACAAGTCGATCTACGTAAGTGAGCATACACTACCAGACGCCATACCAGGGGACTGCGGCGCCACTTACAAGGCAATCTATGTAAGTAACATACACTACCAGATGCCATACCAGCGGACTGTGGCTCCACTTACAAGTCGATCTACGTAAGTAAGCATACACTACCAGACGCCATACCAGCGGACTGTGGCTCCACTTACAAGTCGATCTACGTAAGTGAGCATACACTACCAGACGCCATACCAGGGGACTGCGGCGCCACTTACAAGGCAATCTATGTAAGTAACATACACTACCCGTCATACCATCAGACTGCTGGACCACTTACAAGGTAATCTATGTAATTAAAGCATACACTACCCGCCATACCATCATACTGCATTGTCACGTACAAAGCAATCTACGTAAGTAATATACACTACCCACCATACCATAATACTGCAGGACCACATACAAAGCAATCTAATAGTAATTCTCGGAGAAATAGCTTCGTTTAGATTACTAGAATCATGACAAAAAAATCAAAGTATTCTGGCAAATTAGTCTATTTTACACTTTCCTCTCGTCTACATGTAAAAGATTAATATGTCCAGTAAATGATGTGTCACATTGCATTGTTATACCAGGTTTGCATGATGTCTAGCACTAATAGCTTTAAAAGAACATCTTACAAATGTACTTTCGAAAAATCTCAATAACTATTCCAACAGAAAGGTATAGTAGCCTAGCTCACCCTTTGTATAACTCCATAAAATACAAGGTGTGCCAAATAAGCACTGCTACTGCTACTAAGAATTGTTGCTGATAAATTAATGTTGCCTTTCTGAAATTTCATAGAGGGGACAGAGTTGGGGTGCAGTCAGTGGATGATCGTTCAGAGGGGGTTGGACATGGTCCAGGCCAGTTTAGACCATTACGCAAAGCATTGCTACGGCAACTCACATGATACTTGGAGATGAGGTTGGGGTACAGACAGACACCTGTATGACGAGGTATCTGCTGGATGCCACACACTGCAATCTGTGGGTGATCGTTGGGGGCCCCTACCTACAGCCCTAACACCATGAACACACACATGTTATTTACTGTAGGTGTACCAGCATGGCTACGTCTCCCTGGGAGCCCCTACAGCCCTAACACACAAATGTTATTTATTGTAGGTGTATCAGCATGGCTACGTCTCACTGGGAGCCACTACAGCCCTAACACACACATGTTATTTATTGTAGGTGTATCAGCATGGCTACGTCTCCCTCGGAGCCTCTTACTACAGCCCTAACACACACATGTTATTTATTGTAGGTATATCAGCACGGCTACGTCTCCCTGGGAGCCTCTTACTACAGCCCTAACACACACATGTTATTTATTGTAGGTGTATCAACACAACTACGTCTCCCTGGGAGCCCCTACTACAGCCCTATCACACGCATGTTATTTATTGTAGGTGTATCAGCATGGCTACGTTTCCCTGGGAGCCCCTTACTACAGCCCTACCGCACACATGTTATTTATTGTAGGTGTACCAGCACGGCTACGTCTCCCTGGGAGCCCCTTACTACAGCCCTAACACACACATGTTATTTATTGTAGGTGTACCAGCACGGCTACGTCTCCCTGGGAGCCCCTACAGCCCTAACACACACATGTTATTTATTGTAGGTGTACCAGCATGGCTACGTCTCCCTGGGAGCACCTACAGCCCTAACACACACATGTTATTTATTGTAGGTGTATCAGCATGGCTACGTCTGCCTGGGAGCCCCTTACTACAGCTCTAACACACACATGTTATTTATTGTAGGTATATCAGCACGGCTACGTCTCCCTGGGAGCCCCTTACTACAGCCCTAACACACACATGTTATTTATTGTAGGTGTATCAGCACGGCTACGTCTCCCTGGGAGCCTCTTACTACAGCCCCAACACACACATGTTATTTATTGTAGGTGTACCAGCACGGCTACGTCTCCCTGGGAGCCCCTACAGCCCTAACACACACATGTTATTTATTGTAGGTGTATCTACACGGCTACGTCTCCCTGGGAGCCCCTACAGCCCTAACACACACAGGTTATTTATTGTAGGTGTATCAACACAGCTACGTCTCCCTGGGAGCCTCTTACTACAGCCCTAACGCACACATGTTATTTATTGTAGGTGTATCGGCACCGCTACGTCTCCCTGGGAGCCCCTTACTACAGCCCTAACGCACACATGTTATTTATTGTAGGTGTATCAGCACGGCTACGTCTCCCTGGGAGCCCCTTACTACAGCCCTAACGCACACATGTTATTTATTGTAGGTGTATCAGCACGGCTACGTCTCCCTGGGAGCCCCTACAGCCCTAACACACATGTTATTCATTTTCAATGTATCAACAAGGCTACGTCTCCCTGGGAGCCCTTACAGCCCTAACGCGCACATGTTATTTATTGTAGCTATATCAGCACGGCTACGTCTCCCTGGGAGCCTCTTACTACAGCCCTAACACACACATGTTATTTATTTTAGATGTACCAGCACGGCTACGTCTCCCTGGGAGCCCCTACTACAGCCCTAACACACACATGTTATTTATTGTAGGTGTATCAACACGGCTACGTCTCCCTGGGAGCCCCTACAGCCCTAACACACACATGTTATTTATTGTAGGTGTACCAGCATGGCTACGTCTCCCTGGGAGCACCTACAGCCCTAACACACACATGTTATTTATTGTAGGTGTATCAGCATGGCTACGTCTGCCTGGGAGCCCCTTACTACAGCTCTAACACACACATGTTATTTATTGTAGGTATATCAGCACGGCTACGTCTCCCTGGGAGCCCCTTACTACAGCCCTAACACACACATGTTATTTATTGTAGGTGTATCAGCACGGCTACGTCTCCCTGGGAGCCTCTTACTACAGCCCCAACACACACATGTTATTTATTGTAGGTGTACCAGCACGGCTACGTCTCCCTGGGAGCCCCTACAGCCCTAACACACACATGTTATTTATTGTAGGTGTATCAACACGGCTACGTCTCCCTGGGAACCCCTACAGCCCTAACACACACAGGTTATTTATTGTAGGTGTATCAACACAGCTACGTCTCCCTGGGAGCCTCTTACTACAGCCCTAACGCACACATGTTATTTATTGTAGGTGTATCAGCACCGCTACGTCTCCCTGGGAGCCCCTTACTACAGCCCTAACGCACACATGTTATTTATTGTAGGTGTATCAGCACGGCTACGTCTCCCTGGGAGCCCCTTACTACAGCCCTAACGCACACATGTTATTTATTGTAGGTGTATCAGCACGGCTACGTCTCCCTGGGAGCCCCTACAGCCCTAACACACATGTTATTCATTTTCAATGTATCAACAAGGCTACGTCTCCCTGGGAGCCCTTACAGCCCTAACGCACACATGTTATTTATTGTAGGTATATCAGCACGGCTACGTCTCCCTGGGAGCCTCTTACTACAGCCCTAACACACACATGTTATTTATTGTAGGAGTATCAACACGGCTACGTCTCCCTGGGAGCCCCTACTACAGCCCTATCACACACATGTTATTTATTGTAGGTGTATCAGCACGGCTACGTCTCCCTGGGAGCCTCTTACTACAGCCCTAACACACACATGTTATTTATTGTCGGTGTATCAGCATGGCTACGTCTCCCTGGGAGCCCCTACTACAGCCCTAACACACACATGTTATTTATTGTAGGTGTATCAACACGGCTACGTCTCCCTGGGAGCCCTTACAGCCCTAACACACACATGTTATTTATTTTAGATGTACCAGCACGGCTACGTCTCCCTGGGAGCCCCTACTACAGCCCTAACACACACATGTTATTTATTGTAGGTGTATCAACACGGCTACGTCTCCATGGGAGCCCCTACAGCCCTAACACACACAGGTTATTTATTGTAGGTGTATCAGCACGGCTACGTCTCCATGGGAGCCTCTTACTACAGCCCTAACACACACATGTTATTTATTGTAGGTGTACCAGCACGGCTACGTCTCCCTGGGAGCCCCTACAGCCCTAACACACACAGGTTATTTATTGTAGGTGTATCAGCACGGCTACGTCTCCATGGGAGCCTCTTACTACAGCCCTAACACACACATGTTATTTATTGTAGGAGTATCAACACGGCTACGTCTCCCTGGGAGCCCCTACTGCCCTAACACACACAGGTTATTTATTGTCAGTGTATCAACACGGCTACGTCTCCCTGGGAGCCCCTACTACAGCCCTATCACACACATGTTATTTATTGTCAGTGTATCAACACGGCTACGTCTCCCTGGGAGCCTCTTACTACAGCCCTAACACACACATGTTATTTATTGTCAGTGTATCAGCACGGCTACGTCTCCCTGGGAGCCCCTACTACAGCCCTATCACACACATGTTATTTATTGTAGGTATATCAGCACGGCTACGTCTCCCTGGGAGCCCCTACAGCCCTAACACACACAGGTTATTTATTGTAGGTGTATCAGCACGGCTACGTCTCCCTGGGACCGCCTTACTAAAGCCCCAACACACACATGTTATTTATTGTAGGTGTATCAACACAGCTACGTCTCCCTGGGAGCCTCTTACTACAGCCCTAACACACACATGTTATTTATTGTAGGAGTATCAACATGGCTACGTCTCCCTGGGAGCCCCTACAGCCCTAACACACACAGGTTATTTATTGTAGGTGTATCAGCACGGCTACGTCTCCCTGGGACCGCCTTACTAAAGCCCCAACACACACATGTTATTTATTGTAGGTGTATCAACACGGCTACGTCTCCCTGGGAGCCCCTACAGCCCTAACACACACATGTTATTTATTGTAGGTGTATCAGCACGGCTACGTCTCCCTGGGAGCCCCTACTACAGCCCTAACACACACATGTTATTTATTGTCAGTGTATCAGCATGGCTACGTCTCCCTGGGAGCCCCTACTATAGCCCTAACACACACATGTTATTTATTGTAGGTGTATCAGCACGGCTACGTCTCCCTGGGAGCCTCTTACTACAGCCCTAACACACACATGTTATTTATTGTAGGAGTATCAACATGGCTACGTCTCCCTGGGAGCCCCTACAGCCCTAACACACACAGGTTATTTATTGTAGGTGTATCAGCACGGCTACGTCTCCCTGGGACCGCCTTACTAAAGCCCCAACACACACATGTTATTTATTGTAGGTGTATCAACACGGCTACGTCTCCCTGGGAGCCCCTACAGCCCTAACACACACATGTTATTTATTGTAGGTGTATCAGCATGGCTACGTCTCCCTGGGAGCCCCCTACTACAGCCCTAACACACACATGTTATTTATTGTAGGAGTATCAACACGGCTACCTCTCCCTGGGAGCCTCTTACTACAGCCCTAACACACACATGTTATTTATTGTCAGTGTATCAGCATGGCTACGTCTCCCTGGGAGCCCCTACTACAGCCCTAGCACACACATGTTATTTATTGTAGGTGTATCAGCACGGCTACGTCTCCCTGGGAACCCCTTACTACAGCCCTAACACAAACATGTTATTTATTGTAGGTGTATCAGCACGGCTACGTCTCCCTGGGAGCCCCTACTACAGCCCTAACACACACATGTTATTTATTGTAGGTGTACCAACACGGCTACGTCTCCCTGGGAGCCCCTACAGCCCTAACACACACAGGTTATTTATTGTAGGTGTATCAGCACGGCTACGTCTCCCTGGGAACCCCTTACTACAGCCCTAACACAAACATGTTATTTATTGTCAGTGTATCAACACGGCTACGTCTCCCTGGGAGCCCCTTACTACAGCCCTAACGCACACAGGTTATTTATTGTAGGTGTATCAAAACGGCTACGTCTCCCTGGGAGCCCCTACAGCCCTAACACACACATGTTATTTATTGTAGGTGTATCAGCATGGCTACGTCTCCCTGGGAGCCCCTACTACAGCCCTAACACACACATGTTATTTATTGTAGGTGTATCAGCACGGCTACGTCTCCCTGGGAGCCTCTTACTACAGCCCTAACACACACATGTTATTTATTGTAGGAGTATCAACACGGCTACGTCTCCCTGGGAGCCCCTTCAGCCCTAACACACACAGGTTATTTATTGTAGGTGTATCAACAAGGCTACGTCTCACTGGGAGCCCCTACAGCCCTAACACACACATGTTATTTATTGTAGGTGTATCAACAAGGCTACGTCTCCCTGGGAGCCCCTACAGCCCTAACACACACATGTTATTTATTGTAGGTGTATCAGCATGGCTACGTCTCCCTCGGAGCCTCTTACTACAGCCCTAACACACACATGTTATTTATTGTAGGAGTATCAACATGGCTACGTCTCCCTGGGAGCCCCTACAGCCCTAACACACACAGGTTATTTATTGTAGGTGTATCAGCACGGCTACGTCTCCCTGGGACCGCCTTACTAAAGCCCCAACACACACATGTTATTTATTGTAGGTGTATCAACACGGCTACGTCTCCCTGGGAGCCCCTACAGCCCTAACACACACATGTTATTTATTGTAGGTGTATCAGCATGGCTACGTCTCCCTGGGAGCCCCCTACTACAGCCCTAACACACACATGTTATTTATTGTTGGTGTATCAGCATGGATACGTATCCCTGGGAGCCCCTACAGCCCTAACACACACATGTTATTTATTGTAAGTGTATCAACACGGCTACGTCTCCCTGGGGGCCCCTTACTACAGCCCTAACACACACATGTTATTTATTGTAGGTGTATCAGCACGGCTACGTCTCCCTGGGAGCCCCTTACTACAACCCTAACCCAGATAGGTTCACTGATGAAGTGCAGCAACGTCAAACAGGGGTTATCATAGCTCCTTTCTGGGTGGAAGCAGAATTAGGGGCGACACAGATTGAGGACAGCGTGGTATACTATGACACTTTCAAACAATGGTCCCTAGATGATGACACAGTGCCAGCCTCTACAGTCAGGACAATGGCCAGGGTGTCCGCTGACGTATCTGAATTGACAAGTGACACCAGCTTCCGGGCCACGGGCGCCATCTTGGTCACGTGGTACAATTTAAGACCAGTACCATACAATGTAAATGGTGATGAGGTGAGTGGGTTAATTATATAAACAAATATTACAAAAGTACGCTCTATATGTATTATATAGATTGAAGGATTCTCAGATTTCAGACCATACTTTCCCTGGCTTGAATGACTAATGAGATGTCTTGCACTGTGAAATGGTGGTGGAGTTGCACCACTTCAAATCCTTGCACTGTGAAATGACATATTGACCTCATATATTTTCCTTCTGCATAACAAATCATTATTGTAGAAATGTACGATGCAATAAAGTATATATAGGCTACATACAGTGTTCCCTCACTGCAGTACCCCCGGAAATAATGCCAACTTCAACTCCTGCCAATGATTTTCAAGTCCCAATTTCATTTTTGCCATGTATCCCCCCCCCCCGATCATATCGCCAACAGGCCTATTTTTTTCTTTCTGCAGACATCATGACAGGTAAATAAACAATCATGTGTGATATCTACGTAATACACTTTTTGCGATCTCCACCTGCAGTAGGCCTGTGTGTTTACAAGTTCGGGAATGCAAGCGTAACAGAGGTGATTAAACAATGGGTAGAGGGAGGTCGTTAACTGGGGTATGTGTCGTGTTTTTTTCCCGTGCAAACTATTGTTTATACCAGTAATCAAAAGCAGTTAGCCCAACTTTTATTTAATCTGTTGTTTCATCTACCTGACTATATCTCATACCTATTCTATGCCTGACACAAAATTGGGTATTTGATATTAACTCATCAGACACTAGACGTTGATCCAGTGTTGGTACAATGCTGGCATAGCGTCTCAAACATTGGTTGAATGACTCCTATATGATAGGCATTTTTCATGAACGCTCACTGGGAATTTTAGATGGCTCAAGTAAACTGCTAAAAAAAAATCAGCACGATTCGTTGTGGGATAATATTTAAAACAATAATATATGACCCCGAGAGTTAGTGCAGGCATTAGATCAATGTAAAGTACCACTCTTTGAATTTAAACTCACAATAAACTCATGAGTTCAAACAAATGGAGTCTAAATATAACATCAAATAACCTATTGTTATTTACGCACTTGTTCAATAGTTTATTGTCACAGAAAGAAAAACAAACAGCAAAATATAAGTACAATGTATCAATACATCATATTATGCTAAGTGACAAAAAGGAACTGATGCCCAGTGGCGTATGCGTCCTCACAAATTAAACAAGAAAACATTACCCGGTTTTGTGGAAACAAAATGTGTGCAAAGTGCAAAAAAAAACATATAAGCCTGCACCCAGCAAACACGAGACGCCGTCCCTCGTTGGGCCAACGCTGGGCCAACGTCGTAGACGGTGGACCAGCGCTGGCCCAACACCGAGACAACGTCCCGTGTTTGCTGGGTAATCATGACATTTTACCGATCTCTAAAAAGCTCAATAAAGTAATGATACAATAGCCTACACTATTGACAATATAAAAATGATAGGACACAGTCGATACTAAAGTTATTAACAATATTATTAATACGTTGGTAATATAAAAACATTAAACACATTATAACAAATAGAAAAAACTTTTTATTTTCTCGAAAATATAAATATGAAGGTCTGATAACAGACACGGACAAAAACCATGTTAACACACCCGGAATATTATAAAATTATAATTAGGTTGTTATTATATATATTTTTTAGATGAAATTTAAAAGTATTAAAACTGCACGAATGATCAATAAATCTGTAATCGAATTCCATAGAATAGCACCATTATATTTCATTGATTTTTGTCCTGCTGACTTCCTATATGAGTTACAAATGCCATCGGGTTTCGCGAGTTTGACCCACACTCACATAATCTATTGAACCCTTATACCAGACGTGGTGTGAACGAAATGTCAGACGTATTGTCTTTACTCTCAGCAAGGCGCCTCTGGTATTGGCCTTTGATCACCATTTCAAATGCCAAGCAATCAGTATTAACAGTTTAAGAGTTTTTTAAGAGTTTTTTTCACGTAAATATACAAATAATATGTTTGTTACAAATAGTGGTCCAAATAAAATAATAACTTGTAATGATATTGATGCGCGTTCTTGTGTTTCTATTATTATACTCAGAATGCGTTAGAACAGTCAATATGTATTAGAAATAATGTTAATTAGCTCGCATAGATCTATATATTCAGATACCAATATCACCCCCATCGCCATAATGCCAAAAAGTGTCCCGATGTTGTCGTTATATCGAGGCCGCACTTTATATACATTTTCAATCAAAATTCAAATCACATAGCACCAAAAAAATGTTTAAAAAATTGTAATGATTACCTCTTAAAGAGCTGAAATATTTTTATATAAGCCAAGAGATCAAATGGTTTTAGTCAACTTGTAATCATCATAAATGTCTTTGTTAGCTCTTTCCACTTCATTTGAATACCTAAGTTAATGATCTACGGCCATTAGAAATATTTGTATTCTTTCAGCGCGGCGATCGACTTTAGACGTGAGAATCTAACATCTCTAGAAGTCAGTTTTTTTGGTTTAAGTCGATACCCGCGCTGAAAGAGTTAAATAATTGATTTTCAAATGTGGCTATATTTTAATGCTAGTATTATTTTGCGTCTTTAGACGCTGGAAATTGCGTTAACCATTCCAGGTTCAAATGACGCTATTTCAACCAATCTACCTGAGATATAGTTCTATCACTTTGAGAATCCATTGATGTGATCTGCATGTTATTGTACAGATAATGACAACACAGCTGATAATAGCAGTGGATGGGAAAACGAGGCGTTCATACGCGATGTTCTTATACAAGTACAACACATGGAACAGCGGCCGACCAAACGGTGTGTTTCTCTGGGCATCCTACAGCCATTCAGATCCATTTAAAAGGTGGAGGAGTTCTGGACTACCGTCGGCCTTCAGACTCCCTGAAAATCCAGGTAATATCCCATTTACATTTTTTATGGCCTAACCCTATGTCAGGTGGGAATGAGGGAGCTCGTGCAACCCTATGGGAGGTGGGAATGGGGGGACTCGTGAGGTTTATGAATCCTATGGTAGGAGGGAATGGGGGGGGGGATTTGTGAGGTTTAAAAACCCTATGGTAGGTGGGAATGAGGGGATTCGTGAGGTTTATGAATCCTCTAGTAGGAGGGAATGGGGAACTCGTGAGGTTTATGAATCCTATGGTAGGTGGGAATGATGGAAATAGTGAAGTTTATAAACCCTATGGTAGGTGGGAATGAGGGGACTTATGAGGTTTATGAATCCTATGGTAGGTGGGAATGAGGAAAATAGTGAAGTTTATAAACTCTATGGTAGGTGGGAATGAGGGGACTTATGAGGTTTATGAATCCTATGGTAGGTGGGAATGAGGGGAATAGTGAAGTTTATAAACCCTATGGTAGGTGGGAATGAGGGGACTTATGAGGTTTATGAATCCTATGGTAGGTGGGAATGAGGGAAATGGTGAAGTTTATAAACTCTATGGTAGGTGGGAATGGGGGGACTCGAGGAATTTATAACCACCAGAGGTATGTGTGGCGGTCCACCAACACAATCATTTTAATTATTATTTTGTTTTTATATCATGTTTGTCTACTGCATAGAGATATTTACCATTATATCATGCCGTGTTTTTTCAGGTACTAGTCGTCTGGTTTACCTGCTATCTGAGCCTCAGTGTGAGGTACGAGACAGTCCTGAGTATGAGTGTCATGTGTGGGCTAGTCGTCAGAGTGTACAGAATAACCTGTTCACCAGGCCATGTCCCTGTACTCTGTTCCTGGCCATTCTCGACCCCGGCATCTCGCATATCCCTGGTCCAGGACTGTGTTACGTCACACTGGAGCCAGCACCACAGGTAGGTTTACTGGAATGTACGGATAAAGCAGAAGTATGAAGGTTAGGGACGCACCATTAGATATCTGAGTGCGGGGGCTAATAGAAATATATAAAAAAAGTTTGTCGCCACGAAAGTCGAAAAAAAGTTTGTTGAAAATGTGGGCAAAAAATTGTACACCAGAGTAAACCAGCAAATGGTAAAATGCAGACTATAAAATAGGGAAGGCGGTAATTATGCAGTTTAGCGGTCCCTACTCCTTAACTTTCTGTGGACAACATTTTCGATCAATAAAGGAAGATAATGTGGTACACTAAACATTTAAACATTTTACTTTAGATCAGTGTACCACAATTTATTTAAGGTAAATAACCACAGTTTCGAACTATGTTATGTCGACCACCTCTGTATCCTTATTCTTCCAATATGTATACGATTTGACGTCACATATGGGAGATCTGGGGCACTGTATGTAAAAAATACAGTCTGGTAAATTCAATAGGGAGTAGAATATGTTTTTTACACTAATCTCTAATTTCTGCTGTCTGTCTTATGCATATAGTGAAATTTATTTGTTTAATTATCCCTGCAAAATTTAAAGGTGTCAACCACTGTACATGAACATCAGGCTGAAAAGAATTAGTCCTTTAAACTCCCGACTTTTCAACTTCTAACCCGGAAGGGTTACTTCAGGACCGACCTACTGCATAGGCTATGTATAGGATAACGCACTCAACACAGCAGACCCAATAACTCTCAGGAACACTCATTGTTGTTTTTCACCTTTAATACCGTTCACATTAAATACATTCTTATGTCTGCATTCTGGACAAACCACAGTCAGCGTCAAAGCAAAACAGCCTTTGATCTTCACGTTCACTTGATTCCGACTAAAAACTCAACTTAACTTTTACAAACGTATTCCGGCCCCATCTCCTGCCCTCTCTGCTCTCTCTCAAACGACGCTCTGGATTTTATAATAGATCTGTTCATCTCTGACTCATCTCTGCATACGTCTTTCACCTAGCAACGTGGCATCGTCCACGTGGCGATGAATCGCCACTCATCATCGCCGCTGTTACCATCTAACTAAATACATCATCAATATATTTATTAGCCATGCGTGGGTTTTGGATAAGGCAGCCCACTGTGTCAGCTCGGCCCTCTATCCCTTCTAGAGACATAGAAATATTCCAGGATAATTATACATGCTAATATTTTCCAAGGCTATGGGTACTCCCAAAAATGCAGCGCGCGGACAACAGAGGCGGTCATTATAAGCGCCACCTGGTGAATAGCTGTGAACAGACCGGAAAAAATGGCATTAATTTATTGATTCACAATTATACACACTTTGATGTTGTTCCCATATTCTGGTAGAAGTTACAAGTAATATATCGTAGACATCGGATTGGTCCAGATGGCTATTCCGACCAATCCGATGCCTACGATGTATTGTGACTTGTAAGATAATAGGGTCCCTGTGAGCTTTTCTCAATTCAATGGCAATTTCATTGCGTGAAAAAAAAGTTTTTTACTGTAACGTTTACTTTTCCAGAAATGTTGTTACAAGCCTGATTGGAACTTTCCCATCACGTCCATCACGTATGAGGCTGGTCACCAGCTGGCACACAGCCCCTTCTACGATGTGAACTCCTACCTGGCAGATGAGAGTGCCAAGTCGTCATGCTGTGAGCAGAGCGACCTATGTCACCTGTTCTACACGTACAGACCTCAGATGTACGTCTGTACCACACCACAACTACTCATTGGTATGTATCCACAGCCCATCCCAGCGCTGAAATATTTTTGATAATAACCATAAATACCATAAAGACCTTAGGGCCTATGTGTGATCAGCAGTGATCACTAGACAATAATATGACATATTTACAGTGATCAGTAGATTTTATTATGACATACTTACAGTGATCAGTAGACTTTAGTATGACATACTTACAGTAATGAGCAGACATTAGTATGACATACTTACAGTGAGCAGTAGACTTTAGTATGACATACTTACAGTGATCAGTAGAGGTTAGTATGACATATGTACAGTGATCAGTAGGGGCTAGTATGACATACTTACAGTGATCAGTAGAGGTTATTATGACATATGTACAGTGATCAGTAGGGGTTAGTATGACATACTTACAGTGATCAGTAGAGGTTATGATGACATATGTACAGTGATCAGTAGGGGTTAGTATGACATATTTACAGTGATCAGTAGAGGTCAGTATGACATATGTGCAGTGATCAGTAGACATTAGTATGACATATGTACAGTGATCAGATCTACAGTTTGTCTTATAACAATGCATTTTAAGAGTACAAATACTGGCTAATGTGTATTCTTCATTTTAATTAATTTATATTCTGTGTACCAGGCTGGTTTTTCGGTGACCCGCATATCCAGACAGTGGACGGACTACAATACGTGTTTAACGGGTACGGAGAGTACTGGCTGTTAAAACCTGA
>OZ024916.1:75579107-75591607 GCA_964017125.1 Flabesymbios commensalis
AGCTAAAGGGTGGCAGATAGGACCCTATATGAGTGGCAGATAGAACACTTTAGGTCCGAGGCGACGATATATACGATATATACTAACTACCGCGACCCACAACTTAAAGTGGGTGAAAAATACTTATATTTGCTATAAATTTTGCAGGCCTGAACCATAAGTACGATAAATGCCATTTATATATTTCAAATCGCTATTGAATTACATAATTTAAAGAGCCAATAGTATGTTCGAAATAACAGCTCCAGTCACTACTACAGGATTTCAGCTGGAATGTTCTGTTTTAGCTTGACGCCAGTGGATGCTAAAGGTGGTGTGGGTTTACCTCTACTCATCACACTACGTTTTTGTCCCTGTGTACCTGGACATGGAGTATGTGAAGGGGATATACTGGCAGAAAATTACACTTCTTCGGATCCCTACCATCTGCAGGTCTGCTCGTGTTTCCCCGCGTGGACAGGTAAAACTCACATACAAATAAAAAAACACGAGGGGCTATAATATAATATAATATAATATAATGGATACATGTATCGAGAGAATGCGTGTGCGGCCTGGTGAACGGAACATGCAGTGCCATCTTAACACCAACACGGTACGGGTGACATATATCACGATCTCAGCCTAGAGCCACAGCCACACGATCTCAGCCTAGATCACAATCACATGATTTCAACCTAGATTCACAATCACATGATCTCAGCCTAGATCACCAGTCACATGATCTCAGCCTAGATCACCAGTCACATGATCTCAGCCTAGGTCATAAGTCACATGATCTCAGCCTAGATCACTGTCACATGATCTCAGCCTAGATCACCAATCAGATGATCTCAGTCTAGATCACAAGCCACATGATCTCATCCTAGACCACAGTCACATGATCTCAGTCTAGATCACCAGCCACATGATCTCAGCCTAGATCACCAGTCACATGATCTCAGTCTAGACCACAGTCACATGATCTCAGCCTAGATCCACAGTCACATGATCTCAGCCTAGATCACCAGCCACATTATCTCAGCCTAGATTCACAATATCATGATCTCAGCCTAGGTCCACAGTCACATGATCATAGCCTAGGTCGACAATCACATGATCTCAGCCTAGGTCCACAATCACATGATCTCAGCCTAAGTCACCAGTCACATGATCTCAGCCAAGTCCACAGTCACATGATCTCAACCTAGGTCCACAATCACATGATCTCAGCCTGGGTCCACAATCACATGATCTCAGCCTAGGTCCACAATCACATGATCTCAGCCTAGGTTCACAATGACATGATTTCAGCCTAAGTCACCAGTCACATGATCTCAGCCAAGTCCACAGTCACATGATCTCAACCTAGGTCCACAATCACATGATCTCAGCCTAGATCACCAGCCACATGATCTCAGCCTAGATTCACAATATCATGATCTCAGCCTAGGTCCACAGTCTTATGATCATAGCCTAGGTCGACAATCACATGATCTCAGCCTAGGACCAAAGTCACATGATCCTAGCCTAGATCCACAGTCACATGATCTCAGCCTAGATCACCAGCCACATGATCTCAGCCTAGATTCACAATATCATGATCTCAGCCTAGGTCCACAGTCACATGATCATAGCCTAGGTCGACAATCACATGATCTCAGCCTAGGTCCACAGTCACATGATCTCAGCCCAGGTCACCAGTCACATGATCTCAGCCTAGATCACCAGCCACATGATCTCAGCATAGGTCAACAGTCACATGATCTCAGCCTAGGTCCACAATCACATGATCTCAGTCTAGATCACCGGTCACATGATCTCAGCCTAGGTCCACAGTCACATGATCTCAGCCTAGGTCCACAATCACATGATCTCAGCCTAGGTCCACCATCACGTGATCTCAGCCTAGGTCCACATTCACATGATCTCAGCCTAGGTCCACAATCACATGATTTCAGCCTAGGTCCCCAATCACATGATCTCAGCCTAGGTCCACAATCACATGATCTCAGCCTAGGTCCACATTCACATGATCTCAGCCTAGGTCCACAATCACATGATCTCAGTTTAGATCACCGGTCACATGATCTCAGCCTAGGTTCACATTCACATGATCTCAGCCCAGGTCCACAATCACATGATCTCAGCCTAGGTCCACAATCACATGATCTCAGCCTAGGTCCACATTCACATGCTCTCAGCCTAGGTCCACAATCACATGATCTCAGTCTAGATCACCGGTCACATGATCTCAGCCTAGGTTCACAGTCACATGATCTCAGCCTAGATCACCGGTCACATGATCTCAGCCTAGGTCCACAGTCATATGATCTCAGCCTAGGTCCACAGTCACATGATCTCAGCCCAGGTCACCAGTCACATGATCTCATCTTAGGTCCACAGTCACATGATCTCAGCCCAGGTCACCAGTCACATGATCTCATCTTAGGTCTACAGTCACATGATCTCATCTTAGGTCCACAGTCACATGATCTCATCCCAGGTCACCAGTCACATGATCTCAGCCCAGGTCACCAGTCACATGATCTCAGCCTAGGTCCACAATCATCTCAGCCTAGATCACCAGTCACATGATCTCAGCCTAGGTCCACAATCATCTCAGCCTAGATCACCAGTCTCATGATCTCAGTCTAGGTCAACAGTCACATGATCTCAGTCCAGATCACAGTCACATGATCTCAGTCACATGCTCTCAGCTTAGATCACAAGCCACGTGATCTAAGTCACATGATCTAAGTTTAGATCACCAGTCACCCGATCTCAGCCTAGGTCAACAATCACATTATCCCAGCCTAGGTCCACAGTCACATGATATCAGCCTAGGTCAAATGTCAAACAATCTCAGCGGTCACCAGTCCCATGATCTCATCTTAGGTCAACGGTCACATGATCTCAGTCTAGATCACCAGCCACATGATCTCAGCCTAGGTCACCAGTCGCATGATCACAGCCTAGATCCACAGTCTCATGATCTCAGCCTAGGTCCACAGTCACATGATCTCAGCCTAGATTCACAATATCATGATATCAGCCTAGAGCCACAATCACCTGATCTCAGCCTAGATCACCATTCACATGATTTCAACCTAGGTCCACAATCACATGATCTCAACCTAGGTCCACAATCACAAACGTTTTTTATTTTAGGTGATATATGGAAAATACAGCTTATTATCAAATGAATAAGGTAATTGCCTAAAGGCTCACACCCTACTTATTGGACGAATGCTGTATTGTTCCATATCGCACTCAAATAGAGTAAAGTGTATGGGCAAGGGCCCTGGTGCAGTAGTTAAATATGCCTTCTTGGAAAGTCGGAGATCGCTGGTTCGAACCTCTAACTGGCCTTCAAGTTTCAAAGAAACAAAATGTTTCTTCCCCGCTCACTCGTAAATATTCAATATCATGGGGAGCCTCTGTGACCGAGAGGTAGCTTGCTCGGCCTCAGACCGCCATGGCTCGAATTTCGAATCCTGTGTCTGGAGGGCAGTGTCATCTCATTCATCTCACCACCTCAGGATCCCAGTTCAGCCTATATATGCACAAAGGTGGCCTTAAACCCCATTCATTCATTGTGAAGTGTCTAATCATATTTCACCCCATATCTAAGTGTTGCTACTGTTAATGTTTCATGGTGGGTGTGAGTTTTGATGGTGTCATTAGCGTTATATCTAATCCCGTATTGTTCTACAGGCGATGCGTGTGATGAGGACACTGATGGTTGTGCCACGCTGCCCTGCCTGGATCTACAGAATTGTGCAGATATGTCCGCGGCGGATCATAACCAGACAGGGAGGGGCTATAGCTGTGGAGACTGTCCACGAGGCTTCTACAACATCGGCAATGTCTCCTGTGGAGGTAAAAACAACTCAACCTTAGGTTCAAAAGACAGAGAAATATTGGAGCAACCCATCAAACACGAAACATTGAACCAATGTTGGTGTAATGTTGAACCATCGTCTGCGACGCTGGCCCAACAGTCAACCAACATTAGCTGCACTTCTCGTGTTTGCTGGGAAGTGTAGTACTCTACTCCAACCAATCACGTGCGTGATTTGGTCACGTTACCAGTGTGGGCGTTGTCTGGAGTAAAGGACTATGCTTAGGCAAAATCCTTCCAATCAGTCAACCTTTAACCGCCGGTCCTGATTATATTCGTGTTTTTTTATCGCTTTAAATGTCATATTTAAACATGTTAAAAATAAAACAGGAATCAGCAAGATATAAAAATCTATCAAATTTGTGGATCGCGTCAGCGAGGGACAGCTTCAAGTGGGTGAAAATTCCTATTAAATAATTTGGCAGTTAAAGGGTTAAATTAACATAAATATTGCCTCAAAACAGACGAATGTGGGGATAAACGTCTCAAAATAAATCATTTCAGCTGATAGCATGCCAAACAGACGAGCGTGGGGACAAACGACTTGAATGAATCACTTCGAACACAGCTGATAGCACACCAAACGGTCGAACGTGGGAGGCGGGGAAAGTCTCAAAATAAAACACTTTTAACATAGCTGATGGCATACCAAACAGACGGACGTGGGGATAAACGACTTAAAGGGACTGGCCCAGGCTAAAATCATAAAAAAATCGGTGATTTTATTTCGGGTTCTTAATATGACCATATGATGTAAACATGTACATAGACTAGAACTGCAAATTTTTATAATTTTTGTGCTGCGCATTCACCAGTTAGGCTAGATATAGAGACGTGCTGTAATTCCGTGCTGTAATGGTTCATATTTTCTTAAGGCTTATGCACGGAATTCATATAAGCCATAAAGACAAAAGGCTTTTGAAATCATCATAAATGTCTTAGTTAGTTTTTTTCCGCTTCATTGGAATACCTATATTATGGGCCATTGTGAATATTTTAGTCTTGCAGTGGGGAGACCGACTTTAGACATCAAAATATGGACTATTATGATGTCTAAAGACGGTCCCAGCCCTGAAAGGGTTAACATAGTGCTGTGATCAACTAACCCAGCAGTATCATCTCCCTCTGATCCAGAATGACCAAGCTGTTATGATTCGGCTTACAGATGTTGACGAGTGTAACTCTACCAGCGGCCCCTGTCAGCAGATATGTGTGAATACACATGGATCTTACAGCTGCTCGTGTGAACCTGGATATATACTGGACGGGACCTCAGACTGCAAAGGTCAGATTATAATATAATCAGTAACAGTTAATGATATCCATATGTTTGTGTTTGTATACACTTCTACGCTTACAAATTTCAAACCAGATAAAATATGACTGAAAATGAAATGAATATTGACCGACATTTCATAGAACAAGAGTAACTGTATACAAATTGTGTAACAATCGATTCAAATTATCACATTTTCTAAACCAATATCAGAAATCTTAATAGTGGAGATTTTAAAGTGAATTATAGCAGTTTCCATTCTTTATACACATTGTGTAGCATTATGTTATTGTTGAATGATTAATTTTTGCTGTGTGGCATTCTAGATATTAATGAGTGTAGACTGGGGACCCATAACTGTGAGCAAGTGTGTTATAACATCGACGGCGGCTTCCTGTGTTTTTGTTATCACAGATACAGTCTCACTGAGAATAGACATTCCTGTGAAATTGCCGGTGAGTCACCCTCAGCACTTGGTGCTGCTTCCACGTTACCATGGTTACTAATATTAATTGTTCAGAATAGCTGTATCTACATATACCACAATTAACAAATTACATTCTTGTTAATCTAGACATTTTCACTAGAAGCTGAAGTTTATATTTGCAGAATATTTATACAAAATATGGCATACATCAAAATAATTTACCATTTATTTTGTATATGCAATAACAAACTTGGAAAAGTAGCCATTTTCATTCAAAATTGATATAGGGAATTCCCCTTTCATCAAAACCGTGGCAGGAGTTTGAGTTTTTCATATGCAGTCTCCTGGACCTGGCAACCTGCCAGGACCTGGAGTTGGCACGCCGCTGCCATTATCCACAGGCCACACTAACAATTCCAGTCTTTGAACTAAGACAGACAGAACGGGTGTCCAGTGTGATATAAGAGATGCTTTTCTACTTTGTAAAAACAAATAACATGCGAAGTATACATTTTCGCTATACGCCTTTTTTTGCAGACCCTATTTTGAAAGAAGCGTGTGTGAACAACAGCTGTGAGCACGAGTGTACGACGACGCCATTTGTTCAAGGCTGTTTCTGTCACAAGGGTTTTTTATTAGATCGGAGTTTAGATTTAATGTATGGCGGCAAAGCATGCATAGGTGAGTCTGAGTGTAATACACACATCTTGACTATATCAAGTCTTAACCACGACGACATAGTCAAGATGTAGAAATGATGTTGTCAAGTGTAAAATAATAATAACTTTGCCTCTGAAGATTCAAATATTTCTAACTTATTATTTGACACTAGATATTAGCGGCATAATGTGCAGTGAGTTAGCTATGTACATCTGTATGTAATGTGTGTGCATAAATCATCTATATAGTTCACGTACATCATCCATATGTAACCTGTGTATGTAAATTATGTGTATAGTTAACATATAATCCAAGTATGTTAATCATCCGTTACTGATTAGAACACGTAGTGAACACGGCATGGTGAAGCGTTACTGTGCTGTTACGGGCATTTAAATATCAAATATTTATATATTTAAATACTATGCATGAGAAATTTTGTGACAGCATAAAAATTTCCAGAACCTCTGCCTGCACGACATACCAGAAATTAACAACACGTACAACACTGAAATATTTTTGTATAAACCATGGAGACCAAATTTGAAATCGTCATAAATGACTTAGTTGGATCTTTCCGCTTCATTTGAATACCTATTTTATGGGTGTACGGCCATTATCATTTTTTAATTCTTTCAGTATGGGGATTGACTTTAGACGTCAGAATGTCAGGTCGGTAGACGTCAAATTCTAGCGATATGGAATATGGTTATGGAATGGAATATGGATACTTATGACATAATTACATGTAAAAACATACATTCATATGCATGAAGTGAACGAGTCAACACAGAACTATATTTGATGTGATAAAGCATTTGTTTGTAGATATTGACGAGTGTCTTGATTCCACCACTAACCAGTGTGACGATGAGTGTATCAATGTGAACGCTACATATCTGTGCAAGTGTAATTCTGGCTCACTCAATTCAGATGGACGCACCTGTAAAGGTGAGTATGTTTAGACGTTATGGAGAATGGTTATAAACTTTCTATTCGTTTAAAATTGAAACCACAAATAATTTTGACAATATAAATTCTAATGGCTCTGAGAACAATTTCCAACACAGTAGTCCAATTCCCCCCTGTAGACCTACAAACCGTCAAAGAAACTGGCGTATTTTATTAATAAATTGTAGAAGCCTAAAGGGGGAAGTAAAAATTTCTTAGCATTTCTTAAGTGCCACCAACCTGATTGTATCCTCGGCACCGAATCTTGGCTTGACAAGGATACTAACCTACAACCAGTGAAATTTTCCCTCCTGAATACCAAATTTTACGTAAAGTTTGAAATGCAAAAGCCAACGGAGGAGTTTTTATTGCTGTCAGAAAACATTTTGACATTACCCTGATTTACAAACCAACTGTGAAATTTTATTGACTAAACTTCAGATATTGACATCAAAATCAATAACCCTGGTGTGCTTGTATCGTCCTCCTGACCCTGAAATTAGTAATTCACGAGGACTTGTGAAATCGTTAGACCTGATGCCGAAAAATTTAAATCAGACCATTGTCCTGGTTTCAACCTAGCTGGTATTGTCTGGGACAATGGTGTAGTAAATCCTAAAGCAGCAAACAAATCCCAATGCGAGCTGCTTTTGTCAAGCCTAGATACAAATGCCTTGGGCCAATTTCATAACAAACCTACTAGAAAATAACATATTTTGGACCTCTTGCTGACAAATAAGCCTGGTTTGATACAATCTTCTCATAGTGTACCTGGAATCTCGGATCACTGTGCTGTTGTGATTGAACTGGATATTGATCCACTCTACCGCCATACAAAACCTGCCTAGTGCATCAGTTCAAAAATGATCATTGGGAAGCTATCAGGCAAAACATTAGGAACTGCTAGACCTCCTTTTTAGAAAACAGTCCCAACCGTTCTGTTAATGAAAATTGGTTGAAATTTAAATCCATC
The DNA here is from genome assembly GCA_964017125.1 of Flabesymbios commensalis. Lineage (NCBI taxonomy): Eukaryota > Metazoa > Annelida > Polychaeta > Terebellida > Flabelligeridae > Flabesymbios > Flabesymbios commensalis. The sequence goes on from OZ024916.1 coordinate 75,587,278, forward strand.
CTAAATCAATACCTGGACAAATTTATACCAACTAAAATGACCCAGTGTGCCATCAGATCTGTCAGGTGGTCTTTTTTTGAAAAGCAAACTTTCTGAATCTTCAGATTTGAAAAAATTCAAAACCACTCATAATAATAAATCTAAACGTCAGGATGAAAATGGTGTCTCTCCCTTGGAGGTAAACAGCCAGCTGCATTCAGATAGCAGACGTAAGGCAAAAATACTAAACAACCAATTTTGCTTAGTTTCTACCTCATAAGATACCACAAATATACCTAAATTACCAGGTCCACCGAATACTGAAATGGCTAAATGCGAAATTACTGGTCAATGTGTAACTATTTTATTGAGGGTTTAAATGGCGGAAAGCCATCCGGACTGGACAAGCTCCCAAATTTGACTCTAAAGAATGCTGCCAACAAAATATCTCCCTTTCTGAAAATTATTTTTGATCAATCTCTACAGACGGGCAAATTACCAGATGACGGGGAAGTGGCTAATGCTGCCCCAGTCTTCAAAAAAGAAGATCGGCACTCTCTGGCAAACTACAGGCCGATTTCCCTCACATGTGTTTGTGCCAAATTACTCGAACACATCATTTGTATACAAATCATATCCCATTTTTTGAAAAACTAAAGGTTAACACCTGTACAGCACGATTTTCGACCAAAACACTCATGCAAAAGACAGCTATTGATTACAACTGACTAAATCATTTAAAATTTTGAATACAAGACACAAACAGATGTTGTTGTCTTAGATTTCAGTAAGGCCTCTTACACAAACTTGACCACTACAGAATTCGGGGAACAACTCTAAATTGGATTCAAAATTTTCTGACCAATAGAACCCAAAATGTAGTAGTCGATGGCAGCTATTCAGAATCAACCCGTGTGAAGTCTGGTGTGCCCCATGGTACTGTTCTGAGACCCCTACTCTTTTTGACCATATTAATGAACTCCATCTCTTCCACTGTCTCCTCACAGGCTCGTCTCTCTGCAGATGACTGTCTCCTGTATCACCCGATAAAATGTTGAGCAAATCAGGAAAAGCTGCAGAGAGATCAATCTGCGTACAGGACCGGACAGATCGATGGGGGATGTATTCCAACCCCTCGAAATGCTCGGACCACAGGGTGCCCAGGCCAAACTAAAATCCTGGAATTTCAGTACACCCTTAAATAAAACACAAGCGATCGTTTCATCAGCACCATATCTTGCCTTGGAGAGACCCTGAAATGGGAGGCTCACATTAATAAAATTACGAGTAAAGCAAATTTTATTCTGGGTTTCCTTCAGAGGAACCTGAAGTCACTAAGGGAGACTGTCTATTTCTCCCTGGTCAGATCATCCAAGATTTTCACCCAAAATTATAAACAAACAGCCAGCGTGACATCTCTCATTCAGAACCTGGGCTGGACTGACTTGAAAACAAGACGACAAAATTCTAGACTTCTAAGTAGGTTCATAATTTTAAATGAGCTAGTTGAAATTTCCATCAATGACTGTTTAATCCCAGCAGACAAAATAACACGTGGTGGGCACAATCAGGCCTATGCAGACCTGATATTGAGCAAGCACCACACTGGGACAAAATTCTATTTTGCATCGAACTATCCGTGATTGGAATTTTCTCCCCGCAGCTGCCGTAGAGTCGAAAATTGTGGCAGCTTTGAAGAGTCAGCTGGTTGACTATGTCTACCAGCCTTTTTCTACCCTCCAGCCTGATACTCCACATCAGAGATGGTGCTGGAGTAGAAACTTAAAGTCATAGATGATTTGGAGAGACAACCGATGTGAAGAGAGACTTCAAATATTCTCTAAACAATAGCCAGCAACCCGATACGTTCAGAAGTTAATTGGTGTGACTTAAATTGACCAAATGTGCAGAGCTCAAATAAAGCATTAAGAAAATTAAAAAGGCTATAATGGCAAGTTAAACATTTGTTTGTATTTTCAGATTGTGACATGATACACTGGGGACCAGAATGTATAAAGGAGTGTAACTGTAAGAGTGATCAGTGTAACAGCACTCACGGGTGTTTGGTGTGTCCTGAAGGGCTGACAGGTGGTGGGGATTGTGTGGAGGACGTGGACGAGTGTCACACTATGATTAAACCCTGTGGTAACAACGCCACCTGCAACAACAAATATGCCAGCTATAATTGTATATGTCATGAAGGTTTCATCTGGGACTCCAATGATAAATGTATAGGTAAGATAGTGTATGTGAGACCCTTCTAAATATGCACCTGTATTTATATAAGACATGACTAGTATGTGTGAGGTATATGTATATATGTAAGATGGAAGTGTAGACAAGTCATAGATAATAGGTAAAAAGGGAGATGTATTTGTAATCCATGTGGAGAATTATAAGTAATTCACAGTCACAGAATAGGCCTATATATAAGTACAAGTAAAGAGGTGCCACATTGACCTAATAGTCGTGGACCATCCCTCGCATACAGGAACATTGTCTATGCGGGATTATAGCTCCCTGCCATACTCATTATACTGAAACATTGACCTAACAGTAACTGTATATGTAAGGCCAAAACATAATATTGAACAAGGAAAACAGTCCATAATAACAAAATGGGAAAATAAATGTGTTATCCACTTTATATCAATTGATAAAGTTACATCGAGATGCCTACAAACATTTCTTTGCTAACTCAAATATATTTATTCAAGTTTGGATATGTCTAGTCTAATAATAATTTAGAAATATATTTGTTCAACTTTGGATATGTCTAGTCTAATAATAATTTAGAAATCAAATGATTGTTCGTGTTTTATGTGGTTTTGTTGACCTAGTTTAATTTGTTTACAGAGTTAGATGATTGCCGTAGTACTCAGCCTCTATGTGTCCATGGAGGCACATGTCATGATACACACCTGGGGGGGGGGGGGGGGTGGAGGAGGGTTATTTGGTGTTGTTAACCTAATTTTATTTCTTTGCAGAGGTAGATGATTGTCGTAGTACTCAGCCTCTATGTTTCAATGGAGGTACATGTCATGATGCACACCTGGGCTTTACATGTGACTGTGCACCAGGATATACAGGCCAGTTTTGTGGACAAGGTAATGTCATAAATATAAAAAAACTATAGTGATCATTTCATTAACACCATATTTTCGTTTAAAAACTTAAAATAAGCAACTTCCCGCATTTGCTCTCTTATGTTGTTCCATCGTTTTTCATTATTTATATTTTACCTCTTGTTTCTCTTTTTTTGTCGATTTATTAGTAACAAGTTGACCGCATAATTTTTCCTCGTATTCCTATGTTTTAATTAGTAAGTCATTACGTCCATTGAGGTTATTTTACGTCCAACTCCAGGTCAGTTGGACGAGCCATCTGATCTACTTGGTTCTCAAAGCCCCACGACACGACATCGCTGCTAGCATGTCCTACATGTGTATACAGCACATGGTGTGTGCCAGGCGGTCACCCACCCAATTATGGACCGGGCTCGACGTTGCTTGACTTCAGTGATGTAGCCAACACCGATGATCCGTATTCCGTATTAAAATTAAAATGTTACTGATGTTTTTTGACAACACAAGTTAAATTCACACACATTTGATGCACCTGATAAGATATGTTATATGTTGTGATAACCTGGATTAGAATAAGGTGGTGTCCTTTTATCTTGGAAAATTGATGTATTTTTCGAAAACTCTGGATTTTAATTTTGTCATGATTATGCTACCCATATTGGTACTATGTTACTGACTTTTAACTATCATGACATGTCATGAGAAAGAGAAAATACAAATAAAATGTACTGCCTGAAAGATGGATGTAGATATAAAAGTTTCTAAAGCTGACAAGAGGCACTGTGCCATGTTGCACCACCTTGACTGTGTTGGTCTGCACTAATCGCATACCCTTGGTGTTTGGCTATGTCCTCTCTGCCACGAGCAGACTGATTTACTGAATGCTACAGGACATAAGCAATTATCTAGCATTAAATTGCCACATAAAGATATGGGGTCCATGGCATGTGACAATGCCCTGGCGACGCCCACCCCTAATGATCTACGAGATTTGGTTCTGGTACTCTTGTTCTTGGCAACTCCATAGAACATAATTTTGACATCAGACAGCATGCCGGTAAAGTCAATATCTGGCGGACAAATTTTCTGACATACATAAGTAGTAGTAGTAAATCATTGCTTTACGTCACTTTTCGGCACAAAAGGTCTTTTAAGTGACATTATAATACGATAAAAAAGTTGTAGTCAATTGATGAGATAAATGATGTACAGATGATGATGTGCTGACATACATAAAGTACTGGTTGTTGGTGGCAATGACTGTT
>OZ024916.1:75596607-75621607 GCA_964017125.1 Flabesymbios commensalis
TATACATGTGGCGCCAGGTTAGCTCATTGGTAGCGTGGTTGACTCAGAGCCCGGGTGTACTGGGTTCGAATCCCACTGCGCCGATATCTTTCCTTGATACACACATATGCAGTGACCCGAGCTGTTCAAATTCGTGGGATAATAACAATCGAAAAGTACAACTTATTCGTGCCGCATCAAAAAATATATATATATATATATAGAATAGTAATCCTTATCCTGCCAGGACCCTATTAAACGTGGGGCTCAGAGAACCACGTAAATCAGATGACTCGTCTGACTGACCTACAGTTGGACGTAAAAGAACCTCAATGGGCGTAGGCGCAGTTTCCAACCGGCGAGACCCCAGATAATCCACAATGTGTGAGTACTTGGCACATAAGGCGAATTTGCTTGGAATGAAAATAGCTTGATGCGCCTCAATGGCAGCTCAGCTGTATATCTCCCAGGAGACTGAGTTGGAATTTGAATCATAACCAGCCTTGCTAAGTTACTCTGTGCCTTAGAATCAATTCAGATAAGGCGCAATATAAATGCAATAATAATAAACTATATAGTATACATGTGTACGTCATAATCTGCACATACTCCTGCCAGAGATGTATATACACGTGTAGGCCCTGCGTCATGATAAGTACATAATCCTGCCAGGGAAATATAAAAAATACAATGACTAGAGACGTAAATAAATTCCTCGAATTAACAAATGAAATCATTTAGCTTTCAATCACAATGAAAATTAACAAATGATATTAATTTGGATTTATTCACCTCCATTGACTTAATCTCCTTAATCGCCACCTGGTGACCAATTTAAATTTACCACACGAAAAGATCTTCATCTGATGATTAATGAATAGTTTATCGATTTAATATTCGTCCAACCGAGTGTCTCCTCATTTTAGCACCTTATACAAATGGTAAACAACATGTGCGTGAATCGAGAATACACCTCAAAACTCGCTTAGAATGACTGATTTTAACACATTAATCTGTTGCGATTTCTATGGATTTACAACTTACGAATTCAATAGTTATGTAGGCATTAGTAGGTATGTTTATTTGTTTAACTGTATTTCAATTCTGCTAAAATGTGCTCTATAATAATTCAGGCCAGTCACTGTGGCAGACTCAAGTCAAGAGTGTACAGTCAACATGCTGTGTATTGCTCCCTTCGGACAGCCATGACAGCTGTCAAATGCTTCACTGAACACTAGGTCTATCTACCTATCTGAACCTAAATGAATTATCTAAAATTAGCACTACTAGCTTTACTGGCCTACAACTAAGTTATTTAAATAGGCCTACTTGTTAAAGCTGATCAATCCTGGCAATTTCCACAAATCAGTTTTATCATGAAATATGTCATCACTTTTAGAACTTAGTTTTACTGACTGTTATAGCAGGCAATTCTTACATTATTAGACTATTATTAATCAGGTAATATTTATTTATTACCTAGTAATTTGGATTATATGTCAGAATTCCCTGGTATAATTTACTGAGCCTGTCAGCAAATCAAACTTCATATGAATAAATGTCACTTTTTATTATCTGTCAAAATAACACATTTTCAACTCATAATTAACAATTATAGTTAATTAACCTTAATAAACTCTAGGCTAGCCATGTACATGAAATAAGTATTAAACCCACCAGTTGCATGTCTTGGTTTCAAAGGTTGTTGTCTCTCAGACAAACACCAGGCAAATGAGGCAGAATCAATGCAATTTGGACTGACCACAAGATCAGCAAGGTTAAGGTCACACCTTAGCTGGTCAATATAATTTTCCATGATAGTCAGTGGTCAGCCTCAATATCAAATTTATTGGAAATTCACCATAAATATCCCATTGGCTTGTTAAATCAAATTACATCAAATTATAATTGCAGTGCGATGAACATAAATCAAACAAATCAATTGACATTATTAATTAACATTAATTAGGTTTTTACAGTACGTAATCCTGCCAGGGCCATATATATATACACGTGTACGTCATAATCTGTACGTAATCCTGCCAGGGCCATTTACACACGTGTAAGTCATTATCTGTACGTGATCCTGCCAGAGTCGTATATATACATGTGTACGTCATAATCTGTTCGTAATTCTTATCCTGCCAAAGCTGTATACGCCTGCTATGTTTGATCGGACACAGTGACCTGTCGGTCCAACCCCAGCAAATGTTCTTATTATGAAGCGGTCACGTGGTCAAAACTGAGCAAACCGCGCCGCACAAACTAAATTATTATCAGAACGGAAATGTTTGACTTTACCTGTGTACTTGCTACAGATACTGTGCATCCGTGTTCAAATCGTGACGTTCCTTGTCACCAGACATGCTGGGCAGACAGCGCCACACACTGTGGATGTTATCAAGGATTCTCACTGTTCAACTCCTCTCATTGTGCTCCAGGTACGTATTCAAATCCCGAAAATATTCTCTAATGAGTGGCAGATAGGATTGGATGGGAACTCCAATAGAGAGACTGTGAGTTCCCATTTACTCTAGCACTATTTTTTCTTGTTATTGAATTATAGCTACATGTATTTTTTTTATTTTGAAGATTTTTTTTTCAGTGAACCTGACAATTATTTTCGAGATTCGCATCAGCAATTGGATATACAACAACTCCCTGGCCGATGAAAATAGTGTTTATTTCATATCCAGAAGTGCCGCCATTTGTAACCCGATCAACCAGATCATCAATGACAGTGACTACCAAGAAGATGTAACTTCCGTCTGTGATGTTAAGTTTTTCGAGTAAGTATGAGCCTAGCAGCCCACGTATAACAACTCAATGACGGCGGTGATTTGCTGATCTCGTCATGTGACAGGCTGAGCCATTCTTCATTTGGTCAGGTGTAGAATACCATACTTGGACCAGCCCAGTTAACACAGCCTTTTGTCACCAGAGCCTACATGTCAGCTGGGCACCATCCGCCATTTACGTTAACAATTATCACTACCAGTTTTGTACAGCTTTTGTTTTGGTATTTTGTGGAGGTCACTTGCTGTCGACAGTACCGTGACTTAAACTTTCTTCCAAATGAGACTGTGATAATATGTCCCTATATATATATCACGATGTGGCCATTGTAGGGCATTGAACTATTGGCATAACGTGTTTAACATTAGGTCTCTCACATAGGATGAACGATTGCTACTCTGGAGACTATCCAATCCAATGTGTGTATAGCATGGTGAAATAAATCTTACTGTCCTTATTGCTGGACTGACGTGAATATGCGGTCCGTCTTTTATTGTTGGATGGCCGTTAATATGCTGTCTGTCTTTACTGCTGGATGGCCGTGAATATGCTGTCTGTCCTTATCGCTGGATGGCCGTTAATGTGCTGTCTGTCTTTATTGCTGGATGGCCGTGAATATGCTGTCTGTCTTTATTGCTGGGTGGCCGTAAATATGATGTCTGTCTTATTGCTGGGTGGGCGTGAATATTCTGTCTGTCTTTATTGCTGGATGGCCGTGAATATGCTGCCTGTCTTTATTCCTGGATGGGTGTGAATATGCTGTCTGTCTTTATTGCTGGATGGCAGTGAATATGCTGTCTGTCTTTATTGCTGGATGGCCGTTAATATGCTGTCTGTCTTTATTGCTGGATGGCCGTGAATATGCTGTCTGTCTTTATTGCTGGGTGGCCGTGAATATGCTGTCTGTCTTTATTGCTGGGTGGCCGTGAATATGCTGTCTGTCTTTATTGCTGGATGGCCGTGAATATGCTGTCTGCCTTTATTGCTGGGTTGCCGTGAATATGCTGTCTGTCTTTATTGCTGGGTGGGCGTGAATATGCTACCTGTCTTTATTGCTGGATGGCCGTGAATATGCTGTCTGTCCTTATTGCTGGGTGACCGTGCTGCCTGTCTTTATTGCTGGATGGCCATGAATATGCTGTCTGTCTTTATTGCTGGATGGCCGTGAATATGCTGTCTGTCTTTATGATTGGATGGCCGTGAATATGCTGTCTGTCTTTATCGCTGGATGGCCGTGAATATGCTGTCTGTTTTTATTGTTGGGTGGCCGTGAATATGCTGTCTGTCTTTATTGCTGGGTGACCGTGCTGTCTGTCTTTATCGCTGGATGGCCGTGAATATGCTGTCTGTCTTTATTGTTGGATGGGCGTGAATATGCTGTCTGTCTTTATTGCTGAATGACCGTGAATATGCTATCTGTCTTTATTTCTTGATGGCCGTGAATATGCTGCCTATCTTTATTGTTGGGTGACCGTGAATATGCTGTCTGTCTTTATTGCTGGGTGGGCGTGAATAATATGATGTCTGTCTTTGTTGCTGGTGGGCGTCAATATGCTCTCTGCCTTTATTGCTGGGTGGCCGTGAATATGCTGTCTGTCTTTATTGCTGGGTGGCCGTGAATATGCTGTCTGTCTTTATTGTTGGGTGGCCGTAAATATGCTGTCTGTCTTATTGCTGGGTGGGCGTGAATATGCTGTCTGTCTTTATTGCTGGATGGCCGTGAATATGCTTCCTGTCTTTATTCCTGGATGGGCGTGAATATGCTGTCTGTCTTTATTGCAGGGTGGGCGTGAATATGCTGTCTGTCTTTATTGCTGGATGGCAGTGAATATGCTGTCTGTCTTTATTGCTGGATGGCCGTTAATATGCTGTCTGTCTTTATTCCTGGATGGCCGTGAATATGCTGTCTGCCTTTATTGCTGGGTTGCCGTGAATATGCTGTCTGTCTTTATTGCTGGATGGCCGTGAATATGCTGTCTGTCTTTATTGCTGGGTGGCCGTGAATATGCTGTCTGTCTTTATTGCCGGGTGGCCGTGAATATGCTGTCTGTCTTTATTGCTGGATGGCCGTGAATATGCTGTCTGCCTTTATTGCTGGGTTGCCCTGAATATGCTGTCTGTCTTTATTGCTGGGTGGGCGTGAATATGCTGCCTGTCTTTATTGCTGGATGGCCGTGAATATGCAGTCTGTCTTTATTGCTGGGTGACCGTGCTGCCTGTCTTTATTGCTGGATGGCCATGAATATGCTGTCTGTCTTTATTGCTGGATGGCCGTGAATATGCTGTCTGTCTTTATGATTGGATGGCTGTGAATATGCTGTCTGTCTTTATCGCAGGATGGCCGTGAATATGCAGTCTGTTTTTATTGTTGGGTGGCCGTGAATATGCTGTCTGTCTTTATTGCTGGGTGACCGTGCTGTCTGTCTTTATCGCTGGATGGCCGTGAATATGCTGTCTGTCTTTATCGCTGGATGGGCGTGAATATGCTGTCTGTCTTTATTGCTGAATGACCGTGAATATGCTATCTGTCTTTATTTCTTGATGGCCGTGAATATGCTGCCTATCTTTATTGTTTGGTGACCGTTAATATGCTGTCTGTCTTTATTGCTGGGTGGGCGTGAATAATATGCTGTCTGTCTTTGTTGCTGGTGGGCGTCAATATGCTCTCTGCCTTTATTTCTGGGTGACCGTCAATATGCTGTCTGTCTTTATTGCTGGATGTCCGTGAATATGCTATCTGTCTTTATTTCTTGATGGCCGTGAATATGCTGTCTGTCTTTATTGCAGGATGGCCGTGAATATGCTGCCTATCTTTATTGTTGGGTGACCGTGAATATGCTGTCTGTCTTCATTGCTGGATGGCCTTCAATATGCTCTCTGCCTTTATGGCTGGGTGGCCGTCAATATGCTGCCCGTCTTTTTTGCTGGATGGCCGTGAATATGCAAACATAGATGACACCACTGAACAGCCCCCGTCTCTATCCTCCAAGTCTGTCATTGCCCTGGTACATTGTTAAGGAATAACAATGTTAGTTAAACTTTGTTAGAACAATGGGTCAACATCTGCGACGTCACTCCAACATTACATCGATGTTGTGTATTATCTGACATATATGTTTGCTGATTTGTATTTTGTAAAATACTATATTTTGGATATTTTAGAAATGGAGAAGATGACAGTGTTTTAGTGAGCTTTGGCCTGGTATTTGACAACACCTACACAGATCCAGACGCTGGTCTGTGGATGGGATATGACATAGCGAGCCTAATCCAGAGACAAATGACACAGACCTCAACACTAGAAGAAGCCGGTATACACATAGACCCCACATACATCATCATAACGTTTGAACCACAAGGTAAGTGGTCATAGAAGTAACTATCATTTAAAAAAGAAAAAGGAATTTGTAAGAGGTTATATGTTTTAAGTAAGATGTGTTAATCGTCTCTGGATGTCTGTCCAATTACGACACTTGGCGGCCATAAGAAAATTAGTTATGACTTCAATTGGGGGGATTTAATAGCTTAAAAACTGATTTAAAAAGTTAATTGAAAACTTACCTGGAGCGATTGAGTGAGTGTTTTTATAGTTAGTTGGCCAAATATAAAAATAATGCAGTTCTATGGCACAGGGTTGCCCAATGTGCAGAAAACAAGGAATGAAAATCATTCAACTTCGATAGCACGCAAAATCAGAATTTGCGATAGTTAGATACTAATGGAGCGCCTGTTCTCTAAATTTAAATGTCTTTAAAGTTTTAATCATGTGGGCCCCTAATTGTATAAATAAATATGTACATATTTAATACTAATACCAAAAGAGCCTACATAAGATTAGGCACGACTGATGACGGCGTAATGAATATTCCATTCAACAATGCTAGGTCCGTATCGTATGTAAATAGTTACAGCCTATGGAAGGACAAGATTGAATGCATACAGCACTGAGTGATTCCATAATGATGGTCTGCTTTATTGTGACACAGGTCATCCTGATAATCCATGTAGAGACGGGCCCTGTGAGCAGCTATGCCTCATGGTAGCTCCAGATAACAGCACGTGTGAGTGCGCGGCAGACTACTCGATAGGCAGCAATACCACCACCTGCGTCTACCACGGTAAGTTACAATCTACTTAGCACAATAAATCGATGGTGGAAGGCAAACCTATTATGGAATGATTACGTTGTCCTAAAATATGAGACCACCTCCTGGGAACCAGATAAAGTTTGTGTAGCTCAATTGTATCCACATCTTATCAAACCAAACAGATAATTTTGATCTGTTTGAAGTTATAAACATGATGAAGTCTTTCACTTTAATTAATACAATTGTCAACGCCATATATTGCTGTATGTCTCATGTCACGTTTGTGTCTATACTGTACCATATCTTACCAGACACTAGGTATATTGCCCATTGTCTTTTGTAACTTGTGGCTTTACCGAACACCGTAGTACAGTGAATCAAAAATGACTCTATTTTTGTTGATAGTGTGAATGATTAATTTATATGCATAGAGAAGAGACTTACTTTTATACGTGTTGTTGCGAGTATTCATAGTAAATATAATAATCAGTATTAAACGTTCTCTATAGTATGTCAATCACACCTGGAGTGTCACATCACAGTCTTTTTCTACTTTCTATTTTTTAATTTTTCTAATGTTGTGCTACATAATTATATGACAAACATGCATAGAACAACAGCAAATCAAGTATGATGCTGATGATAAATCAGCATCCTGCCGCTATAGCAGAGCCTCAGTCTGACATCCTACCGCTATAGCAGAGCCTCAGTCTGACATCCTACCGCTATAGCAGAGCCTCAGTCTGACATCCTGCCGCTATAGAGGAGCCTCAGTCTGACATCCTGCCGCTATAGCAGAGCCTCAGTCTGACATCCTGCCGCTATAGCAGAGCCTCAGTCTGACATCCTGCCGCTATAGCAGAGCCTCAGTCTGACATCCTGCCGCTATAGCAGAGCCTCAGTCTGACATCCTGCCGCTATAGCAGAGCCTCAGTCTGACATCCTGCCGCTATAGCAGAGCCTCAGTCTGACATCCTGCCGCTATAGCAGAGCCTCAGTCTGACATCCTACCGCTATAGCAGAGCCTCAGTCTGACATCCTACCGCTATAGCAGAGCCTCAGTCTGACATCCTGCCGCTATAGAGGAGCCTCAGTCTGCCATCCTGCCGCTATAGCAGAGCCTCAGTCTGACATCCTGCCGCTATAGCAGAGCCTCAGTCTAACATCCTGCCGCTATAGCAGAGCTTCAGTCTGACATCCTGCCGCTATAGCAGAGCCTCAGTCTGACATCCTGCCGCTATAGCAGAGCCTCAGTCTGACATCCTGCCGCTAAAGCAGAGCCTCAGTCTGACATCCTGCCGCTATAGCAGAGCCTCAGTGTGACATCCTGCCGCTATAGCAGAGCCTCAGTCTGACATCCTGCAACTATAGCAGAGCCTCAGTCTGACATCCTGCCGCTATAGCAGAGCCTCAGTCTGACATCCTGCCGCTATAGCAGAGCCTCAGTCTGACAACCTGCCGCTATAGCAGAGCCTCAGTCTGACATCCTGCCGCTATAGCAGAGTCTCAGTCTGACATCCTGCCGCTATAGCAGAGCCTCAGTCTGACATCCTGCCGCTATAGCAGAGCCTCAGTCTGAAATCCTGCCGCTATAGCAGAGTCTCAGTCTGACATCCTGCCGCTATAGCAGAGTCTCAGTCTGACATTCTGCCGCTATAGCAGAGCCTCAGTCTGACATCCTGCCGCTATAGCAGAGTCTCAGTCTGACATCCTGCCGCTATAGCAGAGTCTCAGTCTGACATCCTGCCGCTATAGCAGAGCCTCAGTCTGACATCCTGCCGCTATAGCAGAGCTTCAGTCTGACATCCTGCCGCTATAGCAGAGCCTCAGTCTGACATCCTGCCGCTATAGTATAAAGGAGTGTAACTGTAAGAGTGATCAGTGTAACAGCACTCACGGGTGTTTGGAGTGTCCTGAAGGGCTGACAGGTGGTGGGGATTGTGTGGAGGACGTGGACGAGTGTCACACTATGATTAAACCCTGTGGTAACAACGCCACCTGCAACAACAAATATGCCAGCTATAATTGTATATGTCATGAAGGTTTCATCTGGGACTCCAATGATAAATGTATAGGTAAGATAGTGTATGTGAGACCCTTCTAAATATGCACCTGTATTTATATAAGACATGACTAGTATGTGTGAGGTATATGTATATATGTAAGATGGAAGTGTAGACAAGTCATAGATAATAGGTAAAAAGGGAGATGTATTTGTAATCCATGTGGAGAATTATAAGTAATGCACAGTCACAGAATAGGCCTAAATATAAGTACAAGTAAAGAGGTGCCACATTGACCTAATAGTCGTGGACCATCCCTCGCATACAGGAACATTGTCTATGCGGGATTATAGCTCCCTGCCATACTCATTATACTGACACATTGACCTAACAGTAACTGTATATGTAAGGCCAAAACATAATATTGAACAAGGAAAACAGTCCATAATAACAAAATGGGAAAATAAATGTGTTATCCACTTTATATCAATTGATAAAGTTACATCGAGATGCCTACAAACATTTCTTTGCTAACTCAAATATATTTATTCAAGTTTGGATATGTCTAGTCTAATAATAATTTAGAAATATATTTGTTCAACTTTGGATATGTCTAGTCTAATAATAATTTAGAAATCAAATGATTGTTGGTGTTTTATGTGGTTTTGTTGACCTAGTTTAATTTGTTTACAGAGTTAGATGAGTGCCGTAGTACTCAGCCTCTATGTGTCCATGGAGGTACATGTCATGATACACACCTGGGGGGGGGGGGGTGTAGGAGGGATATTTGATGTTGTTAACCTAGTTTTATTTCTTTACAGAAGTAGATGATTGTCGTAGTACTCAGCCTCTATGTTTCAATGGAGGTACATGTCATGATGCATACCTGGGCTTTACATGTGACTGTGCACCAGGATATACAGGCCAGTTTTGCGGACAAGGTAATGTCATAAATATAAAAAAACTATAGTGATCATTTCATTAACACCATATTTTCGTTTAAAAACTTAAAATAAGCAACTTCCCGCATTTGCTTTCTTATGTTGTTCCATCGTTTTTCATTATTTATATTTTATCTTGTTTCTCTTTTTTGTCGATTTATTAGTAATAAGTTGACCGCATAATTTTTCCTCGTATTCCTATGTTTTAATTAGTAAGTCATTACGTCCATTGAGGTTATTTTACGTCCAACTCCAGGTCAGTTGGACGAGCCATCTGATTTACTTGGTTCTCAAAGCCCCACGACACGACATCGCTGCTAGCATGTCCTACATGTGTATACAGCACATGGTGTGTGCCAGGCGGTCACCCACCCAATTATGGACCGGGCTCGACGTTGCTTGCCTTCAGTGATGTAGCCAACACCGATGATCTGTATTCCGTATTAAAATTAAAATGTTACTGATGTTTTTTGACAACACAAGTTAAACTCACACACATTTGATGCACCTGATAAGAAATGTTATATGTTGTGATAACCTGGATTAGAATAAGGTGGTGTCCTTTTATCTTGGTAAATTGATGTATTTTTCGAAAACTCTGGATTTTAATTTTGTCATGATTATGCTACCCATATTGGTACTATGTTACTGACTTTTAACTATCATGACATGTCATGAGAAAGAGAAAATACAAATAAAATGTACTGCCTGAAAGATGGATGTAGATATAAAAGTTTCTGAAGCTGACAAGAGGCACTGTGCCATGTTGCACCACCTTGACTGTGTTGGTCTGCACTAATCGCATACCCTTGGTGTTTGGCTATGTCCTCTCTGCCACGAGCAGACTGATTTACTGAATGCTACAGGACATAAGCAATTATCTAGCATTAAATTGCCACATAAAGATATGGGGTCCATGGCATGTGACAATGCCCTGGCGACGCCCACCCCTAATGATCTACGAGATTTGGTTCTGGTACTCTTGTTCTTGGCAACTCCATAGAACATAATTTTGACATCAGACAGCATGTCGGTAAAGTCAATATCTGGCGGACAAATTTTCTGACATACATAAAGTACTGGTTGTTGGTGGCAATGACTGTTACTCCAGTGATGAAATCAATATATTGCTCAGTCAAGTAGTAAGTAGGAAGTATAGTAACATAATTGACGTTGCTCACAATGCCACGGGCGGCAACGGGAATCAGCAGACACCGGCTATCAGAACGAAAAAAATGTTACAAAATATTATGTTAATGAAAGAAATACGATATTTTTTGCACTGGTCACTACAGTGGAAATGTTTTGCACCATAGAACATGTTTTTGTTTCAGCCATTACCGAAAATTATATCACAAAATCCAAATATTGTTTGCATTTTCACTAAATATCGCATACACCCAGCTTTCCTGGGTGGCAGAAGAATTGTTGCATATAATATATAAACAGATATAATATGCGAGCAACATTATTTTCAGATATAGACGACTGTGTGGACCACGCCTGTCTGAACGGAGGAAGCTGTGTGGATCAGATCAATAAATATGCCTGTCAGTGTACAGAGTATTACCGCGGATTATACTGCGAAAAAGGTGGGGTTACATTGTTGATTTGATTTGATTTACTTCATTCAATGAAAATAAAACATTTTAACATAAACAGTGGATTGTAAAATACACCGAGTAGGCTACACCAAGGATTATTATTATATAGGCCTAAAGCAGACTGTAAACTAGAATAGTTGTGTACATGTTTCAAAAATCATATTATTGATAGATATTACTTCACTAAAAAATTGAATACATCTGTAACTAATACATCGATTCATTATACTTGATAAAATAAACAAACGTGATCATACGATAAACATAATAACTTACTTACTGTTGAGAACAGTGAATAGGGTATATGTAAATGATAGTGACGGTATTATAATAAATATATATATTTATAAATGGTATAATAAATGTAAATATTGACCTCAGACGATAACAATTTATCTGTTATAAGCCTCATGACAACTGCATTCAAACCACGTAGCCAGTTAATGTGTTTTATGTGAGTAGTAGTAGTAAATCATTGCTTTACGTCACTTTTCAGCACAAATGGTCTTTTAAGTGACATTGTATTACGATAAAAATGTTGTAGTCAAGTGATGAGATGACTGATGTTTTATATGAGATGACAGGGCATTCCTGGCTTTAATCCCTATATATCGAACATACTTATAACCAAATGAGTTCTCCTTGGACAGGATAACAGAACATAGACTATGTCTATTACCAATACAATGCAAATTCATGGAGAAGTATGTGTCTTAATCAGCTGTGACTAAAAAATCATTTATACCCATGTGATATATACTGGGGTTTGAATGAGGACACTCTCGTCAATTTATTTTGAAGTTTTTGCTATTTTCATTTGTAAGATTTCTGAAAACAATTAAGCCAAGGCATACTCAAAATGACATTGTATCAATTCTGATGTAAAACGTTTCATTGAGGAAAAACAATTTGTTTGTCTAAATAAAGTTTTTAGTCGAAAGTTCCTTTTCTTTAAAATATTTGTAAAATTGGCAGAGCCAGTTCAATAGATTGGTCCAAAGTCACAGCCAGATATTTCACTTCGTATTCTTCTATAATTTTTGTATCACAAATTTTTGTTTCTTATTAGTGTAGAACATTTTCTAAATTTCTGTGGAGATCCAAACAAAATTGATTCAGTTTTCCTGAGATGCAGAAACAGCCTGTTGTCGGCCAGCATAAAATTTATGTCGTTATCTAAAATCAGAAGCGCTGAGTCATCAGCATGAAATATTAATGTACATGCCACAGCTGAGTTTATGCAATTGACATAAAATAGTAATCGGCCCGAATGGATCCCTTTGGTGCTCCACAACAAACCGGTTCTAAGAAAGTACCAAACTTGTCAATCTGCTTTCTCCTGTTTTGCAAAAAGATTCGAACCTGAAAACAGATGATTAATGCACGCCTATAGCATTTATTTTACCCAGTAGAATCCCACGATCCACAGTAAGTGTCGAAAGCCTTCCTTTATGAAATTAGATGAAAAACTACTAACGCTATAACAATATTAAAAGTACCTGCCTGCATAATTTAATTTGTATTTTTCAAAACGGCTTTCGTCGGTCAGATGAATATAAAGCCAGTATACAGACAGTACAGTCTGTACAAGTGTACAGATGGCTCTCTCTATTGCTGATTTAGCATTATTATTATTATTATTATTATTATTATTATTATTTATTTATTTATTTATTTATTTATTTATTTATTTATTTATTTATTTATTTATTTATTTATTTATTTATTTATTTATTTATTTATTTATCTATTTATTTATTTATTTATTTATTTATTTATTTATTTATTTATTTATTTATTTATTTATTTATTATTATTATTATTATTATTATTATTATTATTATTATTATTATTATTATTATTATTATTATTATTATTATTATTATTATTATTATTATTATTATTATATTATTATTATTATTATTATTATTATTATTATTATTATTATTATTATTATTATTATTATTATTATTATTATTATTATTATTATTTTTATTCTTCTTATTATTATTATAATCATTATTATTATTATCACCACATTCAGATTCCCTTTTATTTCTCAGACGTAGACGAATGCGCAGATCGACCATGTGAACAAATCTGTGAGAACACAAACGGCTCATATGAGTGCCACTGTAACGATGAACACGAAATGGTGGACGGAAAATGTGAAGGTAAAATAGGAATATTTTTGTAAATTTGAATGTAACATTTAGAATATATTTTCGTGAATACTGTCATTTTCTTTTCTATATTTATTCTCACAAGCGTTATGATTTTGTAGAATTATAATACATCGCTTTAACCTGCCTGCTTCTTCTTGATAATAGGCTACCATTTTTTGTTAAACAGATCGTATTCGAAATAAAAGGTGTGATGAGTAGTATTTTAATTAATTAGTTGTTTTGATTGATTGATTGATTGATTGATTGATTGATTGATTGATTGATTGATTGATTGATTGATTGATTGATTGATTGATTAATTGATTGATTGATTGATTGATTGATTGATTGATTTGATTTGATTTGATTTGATTTGATTTGATTTGATTTGATTTGATTTGATTTGATTTGATTTGATTTGATTTGATTTGATTTGATTTGATTGATTGATTGATTGATTGATTGATTGATTGATTGATTGATTGATTGATTGATTGATTGATTGATTGATTGATTGATTGATTGTATGCATACACTAGGACTATGCCGCATCAGCATCTTACTCTAGTCTGCACGTCTAATTATTAATGGACTTGAACCATCTGTGTATATTCGCACCCTACTCTAAATAGACTTGTGTGACTATACGGCTGTATTGATAATACCATAACACCAGGTATGATAGCATTATTATAATCTGTTGTAGCCTACCAGAAGTTGACTGTGACCCTCAGTGTGAGTAACTGGGAGTTTAGTGATGTACTTTCTGACAAATCCAGTGCGGAGTTTACAAACCGCTCGTCTCAGATCTGTACACTAGTGGATCAGCTGTACAGAGCCGTGTACAGCGAGATCTACCTCAGATGTGAGGTCCTTCAAATGACGTGAGTATACCATTAACCCGTTCAGCGCTGATGCCGACGGCAACTGTTTTTAACTGGATGTATTAGCCTGTCAAATCACAGTTTTTGTACAAACCTGAGTTTTTTACCCAATGTTGTAGGTGGCAGCAGCGAGACACAACTTCAGGAATATAAGAATGAAAAGTTCAGAGCCTCCTTATTATGAATTTTATTTTTGTATAAACCATGCAGACCAAAGGGTTTTTTCCAATTTGAAATCATCATAAATGTCTCAGTTAGCTCATTACGCTTCATTTGAATAGATATTATAGGTCTACGGAAATTTCAATTGTTTGAATTCTTTCAGTGCTGGGTTCGTCCTTAGACGTCAGAATCTGACGTCTAAAGATGGTCCCCGCGCTGAAAAAGTTAAATTGACACACAAGGTTAAGACGGGTCAGTCTCTTGATCCTTGAACAGAAAAGGATGTAGGCCTAAGATACGCAATTTATACAACAAAATGTCATATACAACAAAATGTATCAAATAGTGTGTATTTTATGCTTCCCTTTGTAAGGTAGTGATGTTAATCGTTTTTTAAATAATACAATGTAACGGTACATCGCTTAGACTGTTTTATTCCCTCATTTGTCGTACATATAAATATATAACATAATACCAATACAAGATACAACTTGATTAAAGTAAAAGATAGTGTATGAAGCAGGAGGTTAGCACTAAGGCATACAGATGTCGCTATCTTGCAGACGACCATGTTAATGTAAAACATACATAAATATTAATTCAGCCTAATCATGTTATTATAAGATTTAATTTTTTAAATACTTCACGATTGTGTTTCTGTTTTATTTGATCACCAGGCGAGGCAGTGTACGGGTGACGTTTGCGATGTACTCCAGAAGCAATGCCAGTGAGATTCTGAACACGACAGACCACGGCACCCAGATAGCCATGGGTAACGTTATCCACAATAGACTGAGCCGAGAACTCAGTAAAGCGGGCATCATCACAGACCGCGCGCAGTATTATGTGATGTACTCAGCAAATGGTGAGTGAGTATAAGTGATGTCATTTATCTTTGTGCTCATCACGCCTATAGCCTATGTTTTGCTTGTCCTTCAAATAATGCAATTTGAATGGAAAATCAATAGTTTATCATATGTACATCATAATCTGTACGTAATCCTGCCAGGGCCGCGTATATATACACGTGTACGCGATAATAAGTATGTAATCCTTATCTTGGCAGAGCCGTATATAACATGTGTACGTCATAATATGTACGTAATCCTGCCATAACCATATATACATGTGGCGCCAGGTTAGCTCATTGGTAGCGTGGTTGACTCAGAGCCCGGGTGTACTGGGTTCGAATCCCACTGCGCCGATATCTTTCCTTGATACACACATATGCAGTGACCCGAGCTGTTCAAATTCGTGGGATAATAACAATCGAAAAGTACAACTTATTCACGCCGCATCAAAAAATATATATATATATATATAGAATAGTAATCCTTATCCTGCCAGGACCCTATTAAACGTGGGGCTCAGAGAACCACGTAAATCAGATGGCTCGTCTGACTGACCTACAGCTGGACGTAAAAGAACCTCAATGGGCGTAGGCGCAGTTTCCAACCGGCGAGACCCCAGATAATCCACAAAGTGTGAGTACTTGGCACATAAGGCGAATTTGCTTGGAATGAAAATAGCTTGATGCGCCTCAATGGCAGCTCAGCTGTATATCTCCCAGGAGACTGAGTTGGAATTTGAATCATAACCGGCCTTGCTAAGTTACTCTGCGCCTTAGAATCAATTCAGATAAGGCGCAATATAAATGCAATAATAATAAACTATATAGTATACATGTGTACGTCATAATCTGCACATACTCCTGCCAGAGATGTATATACACGTGTAGGCCCTGCGTCATGATAAGTACATAATCCTGCCAGGGAAATATAAAAAATACAATGACTAGAGACGTAAATAAATTCCTCGAATTAACAAATGAAATCATTTAGCTTTCAATCACAATGAAAATTAACAAATGATATTAATTTAGATTTATTCACATCCAATGACTTAATCTCCTTAATCGCCACCTGGTGATCAATTTAAATTTACCACACGAAAAGATCGTCATCTGATGATTAATGAATAGTTTATCGATTTAATATTCGTCCAACCGAGTGTCTCCTCAATTTAGCACCTTATACAAATGGTAAACAACATGTGCGTGAATCGAGAATACACCTCAAAACTCGCTTAGAATGACTGATTTTAACACATTAATCTGTTGCGATTTCTATGGATTTACAACTTACGAATTCAATAGTTATGTAGGCATTAGTAGGTATGTTTATTTGTTTAACTGTATTTCAATTCTGCTAAAATGTGCTCTATAATAATTCAGGCCAGTCACTGTGGCAGACTCAAGTCAAGAGTGTACAGTCAACATGCTGTGTATTGCTCCCTTCTGACAGCCATGACAGCTGTCAAATGCTTCACTGAACACTAGGTCTATCTACCTATCTGAACCTAAATGAATTATCTAAAATTAGCACTACTAGCTTTACTGGCCTACAACTAAGTTATTTAAATAGGCCTACTTGCCTAAAGCTGATCAATCCTGGCAATTTCCACAAATCAGTTTTATCATGAAATATGTCATCACTTTTAGAACTTAGTTTTACTGACTGTTATAGCAGGCAATTCTTACATTATTAGACTATTATTAATCAGGTAATATTTATTTATTACCTAGTAATTTGGATTATATGTCGGAATTCCCTGGTATAATTTACTGAGCCTGTCAGCAAATCAAACTTGAAATGAATAAATGTCACTTTTTATTATCTGTCAAAATAACACATTTTCAATTCATAATTAACAATTATAGTTAATTAACCTTAATAAACCATGTACATGAAATAAGAATTAAACCCACCAGTTGCATGTCTTGGTTTCAAAGGTTGTTGTCTCTCAGACAAACACCAGGCAAATGAGGCAGAATCAATGCAATTTGGACTGACCACAAGATCAGCAAGGTAAAGGTCACACCTTAGCTGGTCAATATAATTTTCCATGATAGTCAGTGGTCAGCCTCAATATCAAATTTATTGGAAATTCACCATAAATATCCCATTGGCTTATTAAATCAAATTACATCAAATTATAATTGCAGTGCGATGAACATAAATCAAACAAATCAATTGACATTATTAATTAACATTAATTAGGTTTTTACAGTACGTAATCCTGCCAGGGTCATATATATATACACGTGTACGTCATAATCTGTACGTAATCCTGCCAGTGCCGTATATATACATGTGTACGTCATACTCTGTTCGTAATCCTGCCAGGGCCGTATACACACGTGTAAGTCATTATCTGTACGTGATCCTGCCAGAGTCGTATATATACATGTGTACGTCATAATCTGTTCGTAATTCTTATCCTGCCAGAGCTGTATACGCTTGCTATGTTTGATCGGACACAGTGGCCTGTCGGTCCAACCCCAGCAAATGTTCTTATTATGAAGTGGTCACGTGGTCAAAACTGAGCAAACCGCGCCGCACAAACTAAATTATTATCAGAACGGAAATGTTTGACTTTACCTGTGTACTTGCTACAGATACTGTGCTGCCGTGTTCAAGTCGTGACGTTCCTTGTCACCAGACATGCTGGGCAGACAGCGCCACACACTGTGGATGTTATCAAGGATTCTCACTGTTCAACTCCTCTCATTGTGCTCCAGGTACGTATTCAAATCCCGAAAATATTCTCTAATGAGTGGCAGATAGGATTGGATGGGAACTCCAATAGAGAGACTGTGAGTTACCATTTACTCTAGCACTATTTTTTCTTGTTATTGAATTATAGCTACATGTATTTTTTTTATTTTGAAGATTTTTTTTCAGTGAACCTGACAATTATTTTCGAGATTTGCATCAGCAATTGGATATACAACAACTCCCTGGCCGATGAAAATAGTGTTTATTTCATATCCAGAAGTGCCGCCATTTGTAACCCGATCAACCAGATCATCAATGACAGTGACTACCAAGAAGATGTAACTTCCGTCTGTGATGTTAAGTTTTTAGAGTAAGTATGAGCCTAACAGCCCACGTATAACAACTCAATGATGGCGGTGATTCGCTGATCTCGTCATGTGACAGGCTGAGCCATTCTTTATTTGGTCAGATGTAGAATACCATACTTGGACCAGCCCAGTTAACACAGCCTTTTGTCACCAGAGCCTACATGTCAGCTGGGCACCATCCGCCATTTACGTTAACAATTATCACTACCAGTTTTGTACAGCTTTTGTTTTGGTATTTTGTGGAGGTCACTTGCTGTCGACAGTACCGTGACTTAAACTTTCTTCCAAATGAGACTGTGATAATATGTCCCTATATATATATCACGATGTGGCCATTGTAGGGCATTGAACTACTGGCATAACGTGTTTAACATTAGGTCTCTCACATAGGATGAACGATTGCTACTCTGGAGACTATCCAATCCAATGTGTGTATAGCATGGTGAAATAAATCTTACTGTCCTTATTGCTGGACTGACGTGAATATGCGGTCCGTCTTTTATTGTTGGATGGCCGTTAATATGCTGTCTGTCTTTACTGCTGGATGGCCGTGAATATGCTGTCTGTCCTTATCGCTGGATGGCCGTTAATATGCTGTCTGTCTTTATTGCTGGATGGCCGTGAATATGCTGTCTGTCTTTATTGCTGGGTGGCCGTAAATATGCTGTCTGTCTTTATGATTGAATGGCCGTGAATATGCTGTCTGTCTTTATTGCTGGGTGACCGTGCTGCCTGTCTTTATTGCTGGATGGCCATGAATATGCTGTCTGTCTTTATTGCTGGATGGCCGTGAATATGCTGTCTGTCTTTATGATTGGATGGCCGTGAATATGCTGTCTGTCTTTATCGCTGGATGGCCGTGAATATGCAGTCTGTTTTTATTGTTGGGTGACCGTGAATATGCTGTCTGTCTTTATTGCTGGGTGACCGTGCTGTCTGTCTTTATCGCTGGATGGCCGTGAATATGCTGTCTGTCTTTATTGTTGGATGGGCGTGAATATGCTGTCTGTCTTTATTGCTGAATGAATATGCTATCTGTCTTTATTTCTTGTTGGCCGTGACTATGCTGCCTATCTTTATTGTTGGGTGACCGTGAATATGCTGTCTGTCTTTATTGCTGGGTGGGCGTGAATAATATGATGTCTGTCTTTGTTGCTGGTGGGCGTCCATATGCTCTCTGCCTTTATTGCTGGGTGGCCGTGAATATGCTGTCTGTCTTTATTGCTGGGTGGCCGTGAATATGCTGTCTGTCTTTATTGCTGGATGGCCGTGAATATGCTGTCTGCCTTTATTGCTGGGTTGCCCTGAATATGCTGTCTGTCTTTATTTCTGGGTGGGCGTGAATATGCTGCCTGTCTTTATTGCTGGATGGCCGTGAATATGCTGTCTGTCTTTATTGCTGGGTGACCGTGCTGCCTGTCTTTATTGCTGGATGGCCATGAATATGCTGTCTGTCTTTATTGCTGGATGGCCGTGAATATGCTGTCTGTCTTTATGATTGGATGGCCGTGAATATGCAGTCTGTTTTTATTGTTGGGTGGCCGTGAATATGCTGTCTCTCTTTATTGCTGGGTGACTGTGCTGTCTGTCTTTATCGCTGGATGGCCGTGAATATGCTGTCTGTCTTTATCGCTGGATGGCCGTGAATATGCTGTCTGTCTTTATTGCTGAATGACCGTGAATATGCTATCTGTCTTTATTTCTTGATGGCCGTGAATATGCTGCCTATCTTTATTGTTTGGTGACCGTGAATATGCTGTCTGTCTTTATTGCTGGGTGGGCGTGAATATTATGCTGTCTATCTTTGTTGCTGGTGGGCGTCAATATGCTCTCTGCCTTTATTTCTGGGTGGCCGTCAATATGCTGTCTGTCTTTATTGCTGGATGTCCGTGAATATGCTATCAGTCTTTATTTCTTGATGGCCATGAATATGCTGTCTGTCTTTATTGCAGGATGGCCGTGAATATGCTGCCTATCTTTATTGTTGGATGGCCTTCAATATGCTTTCTGCCTTTATGGCTGGGTGGCCGTCAATATGCTGCCCGTCTTTTTTGCTGGATGGCCGTGAATATGCAAACATAGATGACACCAATGAACAGCCCCCGTCTCTATCCTCCAAGTCTGTCATTGTCCTGGTACATTGTTAAGGTATAACAGTGTTAGTTAAACTTTGTTAGAACAATGGGTCAACATCTGCGACGTCACTCCAACATTACATCAATGTTGTGTATTATCTGACATATATGTTTGCTGGGGTGTATTTTGTAAAATACTATATTTTGGATATTTTAGAAATGGAGAAGATGACAGTGTTTTAGTGAGCTTTAGCCTGGTATTTGACAACACCTACACAGATCCAGACGCTGGTCTGTGGATGGGATATGACATAGCGAACCTAATCCAGAGACAAATGACACAGACCTCAACACTAGAAGAAGCCGGTATACATATAGATCCCACATACATCATCATAACGTTTGAACCACAAGGTAAGTGGTCATAGAAGTAACTATCATTTAAAAAAGAAAAAGGAATTTGTAAGAGGTTATATGTTTTAAGTAAGATGTGTTAATCGTCTCTGGATGTCTGTCCAATTACGACACTTGGCGGCCATAAGAAAATTAGTTATGACTTCAACTGGGGGGATTTAATAGCTTAAAAACTGATTTAAAAAGTTAATTGAAAACTTACCTGGAGCGATTGAGTGAGTGTTTTTATAGTTAGTTGGCCAAATATGAAAATAATGCAGTTCTATGGCACAGGGTTGCCCAATGTGCAGAAAACAAGGAATGAAAATCATTCAACTTCGATAGCACGCAAAATCAGAATTTGCGATAGTTAGATACTAATGGAGCGCCTGTTCTCTAAATTTAAATGTCTTATTTTTAATCATGTGGGCCCCTAATTGTATAAATAAATATGTACATATTTAATATTAATACCAAAAGAGCCTACATAAGAGTATGCAAGACTGATGACGGCGTAATGAATATTCCATTCAACAATGCTAGGTCCGTATCGTATGTAAATAGTTACAGCCTATGGAAGGACAAGATTGAATGCATACAGCACTGAGTTATTCCATAATGATGGTCTGCTTTATTGTGACACAGGTCATCCTGATAATCCATGTAGAGACGGGCCCTGTGAGCAGCTATGCCTCATGGTAGCTCCAGATAACAGCACGTGTGAGTGCGCGGCAGACTACTCGATAGGCAGCAATACCACCACCTGCGTCTACCACGGTAAGTTACAATCTACTTAGCACAATAAATCGATGGTGAAAGGCAAACCTATTATGGAATGATTACGTTGTCCTAAAATATGAGACCACCTCCTGGGAACCAGATAAAGTTTGTGTAGCTCAATTGTATCCACATCTTATCAAACCAAACAGATAATTTTGATCTGTTTGAAGTTATAAACATGATGAAGTCTTTCACTTTAATTAATACAATTGTCTACGCCATATATTGCTGTATGTCTCATGTCACGTTTGTGTCTATACTGTACCATATCTTACCAGACACTAGGTATATTGCCCATTGTCTATAGTAACTTGTGGCTTTACCGAACACCGTAGTACAGTGAATCAAAAATGACTCTATTTTTGTTGATAGTGTGAATGATTAATTTATATGCATAGAGAAGAGATTTACTTTTATACGTGTTGTTGCGAGTATTCATAGTAAATATAATAATTAGTATTAAACGTTCTCTATAGTATGTCAATCACACGTGGAGTGTCACATCACAGTCTTTTTCTACTTTCTATTTTTTAATTTTTCTAATGTTGTGCTACATAATTATATGACAAACATGCATAGAACAACAGCAAATCAAATATGATGCTGATGATAAATCAGCATCCTGCCGCTATAGCAGAGCCTCAGTCTGACATCCTACCGCTATAGCAGAGCCTCAGTCTGACATCCTACCGCTATAGCAGAGCCTCAGTCTGACATCCTGCCGCTATAGAGGAGCCTCAGTCTGACATCCTGCCGCTATAGCAGAGCCTCAGTCTGACATCCTGCCGCTATAGCAGAGCCTCAGTCTGACATCCTGCCGCTATAGCAGAGCCTCAGTCTGACATCCTGCCGCTATAGCAGAGCCTCAGTCTGACATCCTGCCGCTATAGCAGAGCCTCAGTCTGACATCATACCGCTATAGCAGAGCCTCAGTCTGACATCCTACCGCCATAGCAGAGCCTCAGTCTGTAATCCTGCCGCTATAGAGGAGCCTCAGTCTGACATCCTGCCGCTATAGCAGAGCCTCAGTCTGACATCCTGCCGCTATAGCAGAGCCTCAGTCTGACATCCTGCCGCTATAGCAAAGCTTCAGTCTGACATCCTGCCGCTATAGCAGAGCCTCAGTCTGACATCCTGCCGCTATAGCAGAGCCTCAGTCTGACATCCTGCCGCTATAGCAGAGCCTCAGTCTGACATCCTGCCGCTATAGCAGACGCTCAGTGTGACATCCTGCCGCTATAGCAGAGCCTCAGTATGACATTCTGCCGCTATAGCAGAACCTCAGTCCGACATCCTGCCGCTATAGCAGTCTCAGTCTGACATCCAGCCGCTATAGCAGAGCCTCAGTCTGACATCCTGCCGCTATAGCAGAGCCTCAGTCTGACATCCTGCCGCTATAGCAGAGCCTCAGTCTGACATCCTGCCGCTATAGCAGAGCCTCAGTCTGACATCCTGCCGCTATAGCAGAGTCTCAGTCTGACATCCTGCCGCTATAGCAGAGCCTCAGTCTGACATCCTGCCGCTATAGCAGACCCTCAGTCTGACATCCTGCCGCTATAGCAGAGCCTCAGTCTGACATCCTGCCGCTATAGCAGAGCCTCAGTCTGACATCCAGTCGCTATAGCAGAGCCTCAGTCTGACATCCAGTCGCTATAGCAGAGCCTCAGTCTGACATCCTACCGCTATAGCAGAGCCTCAGTCTGACATCCTGCCGCTATAGCAGAGCCTCAGTCTGACATCATACCGCTATAGCAGAGCCTCAGTCTGACATCCTACCGCTATAGCAGAGCCTCAGTCTGTAATCCTGCCGCTATAGAGGAGCCTCAGTCTGACATCCTGCCGCTATAGCAGAGCCTCAGTCTGACATCCTGCCGCTATAGCAGAGCCTCAGTCTGACATCCTGCCGCTATAGCAAAGCTTCAGTCTGACATCCTGCCGCTATAGCAGACGCTCAGTGTGACATCCTGCCGCTATAGCAGAGCCTCAGTCTGACATCCTGCCGCTATAGCAGAGCCTCAGTCTGACATCCTGCCGCTATAGCAGAGCCTCAGTCTGACATCCTGCCGCTATAGCAGACGCTCAGTGTGACATCCTGCCGCTATAGCAGAGCCTCAGTCTGACATCCTGCCGCTATAGCAGACGCTCAGTGTGACATCCTGCCGCTATAGCAGAGCCTCAGTATGACATCCTGCCGATATAGCAGAGCCTCAGTCTGACATCCTGCCGCTATAGCAGAGCCTCAGTCTGACATCCTGCCGCTATAGCAGAGCCTCAGTCTGACATCCTGCCGCTATAGCAGACCCTCAGTCTGACATCCTGCCGCTATAGCAGAGCCTCAGTCTGACATCCTGCCGCTATAGCAGAGCCTCAGTCTGACATCCTGCCGCTATAGCAGAGCCTCAGTCTGACATCCTGCCGCTATAGCAGAGCCTCAGTCTGACATCCTGCCGCTATAGTATAAAGGAGTGTAACTGTAAGAGTGATCAGTGTAACAGCACTCACGGGTGTTTGGAGTATCCTGAATGGCTGACAGGTGGTGGGGATTGTGTGGAGGACGTGGACGAGTGTCACACTATGATTAAACCCTGTGGTAACAACGCCACCTGCAACAACAAATATGCCAGCTATAATTGTATATGTCATGAAGGTTTCATCTGGGACTCCAATGATAAATGTATAGGTAAGATAGTGTATGTGAGACCCTTCTAAATATGCACCTGTTTTTATATAAGACATGACTAGTATGTGTGAGGTATATGTATATATGTAAGATGGAAGTGTAGACAAGTCATAGATAATAGGTAAAAAGGGAGATGTATTTGTAATCCATGTGGAGAATTATAAGTAATGCACAGTCACAGAATAGGCCTAAATGTAAGTACAAGTAAAGAGGTGCCACATTGACTTAATAGTCGTGGACCATCCCTCGCATACAGGAGCATTGTCTATGCGGGATTATAGCTCCCTGCCATACTCATTATACTGAAACATTGACCTAACAGTAACTGTATATGTAAGGCCAAAACATAATATTGAACAAGGAAAACAGTCCATAATAACAAAATGGGAAAATAAATGTGTTATCCACTTTATATCAATTGATAAAATTACATCGAGATGCCTACAAACATTTCTTTGCTAACTCAAATATATTTATTCAACTTTGGATATGTCTAGTCTAATAATAATTTAGAAATATATTTGT
>OZ024916.1:75626607-75641607 GCA_964017125.1 Flabesymbios commensalis
ATGTGGCGCCAGGGTAGCTCATTGGTAGCGTGGTTGACTCAGAGCCCGGGTGTACTGGGTTCGAATCCCACTGCGCCGATATCTTTCCTTGATACACACATATGCAGTGACCCGAGCTGTTCAAATTCGTGGGATAATAACAATCGAAAAGTACAACTTATTCGCGCCGCATCAAAATATATATATATATATATATAGAATAGTGATCCTTATCCTGCCAGGACCCTATTAAACGTGGGGCTCAGAGAACCACGTAAATCAGATGGCTCGTCTGACTGACCTACAGTTGGACGTAAAAGAACCTCAATGGGCGTAGGCGCAGTTTCCAACCGGCGAGACCCCAGATAATCCACAATGTGTGAGTACTTGGCACATAAGGCGAATTTGCTTGGAATGAAAATAGCTTGATGCGCCTCAATGGCAGCTCAGCTGTATATCTCCCAGGAGACTGAGTTGGAATTTGAATCATAACCGGCCTTGCTAAGTTACTCTGCGCCTTAGAATCAATTCAGATAAGGCGCAATATAAATGCAGTAATAATAAACTATATAGTATACATGTGTACGTCATAATCTGCGCATACTCCTGCCAGAGATGTATATACACGTGTAGGCCCTGCGTCATGATAAGTACATAATCCTGCCAGGGAAATATAAAAAATACAATGACTAGAGACGTAAATAAATTCCTCGAATTAACAAATGAAATCATTTAGCTTTCAATCACAATGAAAATTAACAAATGATATAATTTTAGATTTATTCACATCCAATGACTTAATCTCCTTAATCGCCACCTGGTGACCAATTTAAATTTACCACACGAAAAGATCGTCATCTGATGATTAATGAATAGTTTATCGATTTATTATTCATCCAACCGAGTGTCTCCTCATTTTAGCACCTTATACAAATGGTAAACAACATGTGCGTGAATCGAGAATACACCTCAAAACTCGCTTAGAATGACTGATTTTAACACATTAATCTGTTGCGATTTCTATGGATTTACAACTTACGAATTCAATAGTTATGTAGGCATTAGTAGGTATGTTTATTTGTTTAACTGTATTTCAATTCTGCTAAAATGTGCTCTATAATAATTCAGGCCAGTCACTATGGCAGACTCAAGTCAAGAGTGTACAGTCAACATGCTGTGTATTGCTCCCTTCTGACAGCCATGACAGCTGTCAAATGCTTCACTGAACACTAGGTCTATCTACCTATCTGAACCTAAATGAATTATCTAAAATTAGCACTACTAGCTTTACTGGCCTACAACTAAGTTATTTAAATAGGCCTACTTGTTAAAGCTGATCAATCCTGGCAATTTCCACAAATCAGTTTTATCATGAAATATGTCATCACTTTTAGAACTTAGTTTTACTGACTGTTATAGCAGACAATTCTTACATTATTAGACTATTATTAATCAGGTAATATTTATTTATTACCTAGTAATTTGGATTATATGTCAGAATTCCCTGGTATAATTTACTGAGCCTGTCAGCAAATCAAACTTGAAATGAATAAATGTCACTTTTTATTATCTGTCAAAATAACACATTGTCAACTCATAATTAACAATTATAGTTAATTAACCTTAATAAACTCTAGGCTAGCCATGTACATGAAATAAGAATTAAACCCACCAGTTGCATGTCTTGGTTTCAAAGGTTGTTGTCTCTCAGACAAACACCAGGCAAATGAGGCAGAATCAATGCAATTTGGACTGACCACAAGATCAGCAAGGTTAAGGTCACACCTTAGCTGGTCAATATAATTTTCCATGATAGTCAGTGGTCAGCCTCAATATCAAATTTATTGGAAATTCACCATAAATATCCCATTGGCTTGTTAAATCAAATTACATCAAATTATAATTGCAGTGCGATGAGCATAAATCAAACAAATCAATTGACATTATTAATTAACATTAATTAGGTTTTTACAGTACGTAATCCTGCCAGGGCCATATATATATACACGTGTACGTCATAATCTGTACGTAATCCTGCCAGTGCCGTATATCTACATGTGTACGTCATACTCTGTTCGTAATCCTGCCAGGGCCGTATACACACGTGTAAGTCATTATCTGTACGTGATCCTGCCAGAGTCGTATATATACATGTGTACGTCATAATCTGTTCGTAATTCTTATCCTGCCAGAGCTGTATACGCTTGCTATGTTTGATCGGACACAGTGACCTGTCGGTCCAACCCCAGCAAACGTTCTTATTATGAAGCGGTCACGTGGTCAAAACTGAGCAAACCGCGCCGCACAAACTAAATTATTATCAGAACGGAAATGTTTGACTTTACCTGTGTACTTGCTACAGATACTGTGCATCCGTGTTCAAGTCGTGACGTCCCTTGTCACCAGACATGCTGGGAAGACAGCGCCACACACTGTGGATGTTATCAAGGATTCTCACTGTTCAACTCCTCTCATTGTGCTCCAGGTACGTATTCAAATCCCGAAAATATTCTCTAATGAGTGGCAGATAGGATTGGATGGGAACTCCAATAGAGAGACTGTGAGTTCCCATTTACTCTAGCACTATTTTTTCTTGTTATTGAATTATAGCTACATGTATTTTTTTTATTTTGAAGATTTTTTTTTCAGTGAACCTGACAATTATTTTCGAGATTCGCATCAGCAATTGGATATACAACAACTCCCTGGCCGATGAAAATAGTGTTTATTTCATATCCAGAAGTGCCGCCATTTGTAACCCGATCAACCAGATCATCAATGACAGTGACTACCAAGAAGATGTAACTTCCGTCTGTGATGTTAAGTTTTTCGAGTAAGTATGAGCCTAGCAGCCCACGTATAACAACTCAATGACGGCGGTGATTCGCTGATCTCGTCATGTGACAGGCTGAGCCATTCTTTATTTGGTCAGGTGTAGAATACCATACTTGGACCAGCCCAGTTAGCACAGCCTTTTGTCACCAGAGCCTACATGTCAGCTGGGCACCATCCGCCATTTACGTTAACAATTATCACTACCAGTTTTGTACAGCTTTTGTTTTGGTATTTTGTGGAGGTCACTTGCTGTCGACAGTACCGTGACTTAAACTTTCTTCCAAATGAGACTGTGATAATATGTCCCTATATATATATATATCACGATGTGGCCATTGTAGGGCATTGAACTATTGGCATAACGTGTTTAACATTAAGTCTCTCACATAGGATGAACGATTGCTACTCTGGAGACTATCCAATCCAATGTGTGTATAGCATGGTGAAATAAATCTTACTGGGTGGGCGTGAATATGCTGTCTGTCTTTATTGCTGGACTGACGTGAATATGCGGTCCGTCTTTTATTGTTGGATGGCCGTTAATATGCTGTCTGTCTTTATTGCTGGATGGCCATGAATATGCTGTCTGTCCTTATCGCTGGATGGCCGTTAATATGTTGTCTGTCTTTATTGCTGGATGGCCGTGAATATGCTGTCTGTCTTTATTGCTGGATGGCCGTGAATATGCTGTCTGCCGTTATTGCTGGGTGGTCGTAAATATGCTGTCTGTCTTATTGCTGGGTGGGCGTGAATATTCTGTCTGTCTTTATTGCTGGATGGCCGTGAATATGCTGCCTGTCTTTATTCCTGGATGCGTGTGAATATGCTGTCTGTCTTTATTGCAGGGTGGGCGTGAATATGCTGTCTGTCTTTATTGTTGGATGGCAGTGAATATGCTGTCTGTCTTTATTGCTGGATGGCCGTGAATATGCTGTCTGTCTTTATTGCTGGATGGCCGTGAATATGCTGTCTGTCTTTATTGCTGGATGGCAGTGAATATGCTGCCTGTCTTTATTGCTGGATGGCCATGAATATGCTGTCTGTCTTTCTTGCTGGATGGCCGTGAATATGCTGTCTGTCTTTATGATTGGATGGCCGTGAATATGCTGTCTGTCTTTATCGCTGGATGGCCGTGAATATGCAGTCTGTTTTTATTTTCGGGTGGCCGTGAATATGCTGTCTGTCTTTATTGCTGGGTGACCGTGCTGTCTGTCTTTATCGCTGGATAGCCGTGAATATGCTGTCTGTCTTTATTGTTGGATGGGCGTGAATATGCTGTCTGTCTTTATTGCTGAATGACCGTGAATATGTTATCTGTCTTTATTTCTTGATGGCCGTGAATATGCTGCCTATCTTCATTGTTGGGTGACCGTGAATATGCTGTCTGTCTTTATTGCTGGGTGGGCGTGAATAATATGATGTCTGTCTTTGTTGCTGGTGGGCGTCAATATGCTCTCTGCCTTTATTGCTGGGTGGCCGTGAATATGCTGTCTGTCTTTATTGCTGGGTGGCCGTGAATGTGCTGTCTGTCTTTATTGCTGGATGGCCGTGAATATGCTGTCCGCCTTTATTGCTGGGTTGCCGTGAATATGCTGTCTGTCTTTATCGCTGGATGGCCGTTAATATGCTGTCTGTCTTTATTGCTGGATGGCCGTGAATATGCTGTCTGTCTTTATTGCTGGGTGGCCGTAAATATGCTGTCTGTCTTATTGCTGGGTGGGCGTGAATATGCTGTCTGTCTTTATTGCTGGATGGCCGTGAATATGCTGCCTGTCTTTATTCCTGGATGGGCGTGAATATGCTGTCTGTCTTTATTGCAGGGTGGGCGTGAATATGCTGTCTGTCTTTATTGCTGGATGGCAGTGAATATGCTGTCTGTCTTTATTGCTGGATGGCCGTTAATATGCTGTCTGTCTTTATTCCTGGATGGCCGTGAATATGCTGTCTGCCTTTATTGCTGGGTTGCCGTGAATATGCTGTCTGTCTTTATTGCTGGATGGCCGTGAATATGCTGTCTGTCTTTATTGCTTGGTGGCCGTGAATATGCTGTCTGTCTTTATTGCTGGGTGGCCGTGAATATGCTGTCTGTCTTTATTGCTGGATGGCCGTGAATATGCTGTCTGCCTTTATTGCTGGGTGGCAGTAAATATGCTGTCTGTCTTATTGCTGGGTGGGCGTGAATATTCTGTCTGTCTTTATTGCTGGATGGCCGTGAATATGCTGCCTGTCTTTATTCCTGGATGGGTGTGAATATGCTGTCTGTCTTTATTGCAGGGTGGGCGTGAATATGCTGTCTGTCTTTATTGCTGGATGGCAGTGAATATGCTGTCTGTCTTTATTGCTGGATGGCCGTTAATATGCTGTCTGTCTTTATTGCTGGATGGCCGTGAATATGCTGTCTGTCTTTATTGCTGGATGGCCATGAATATGCTGTCTGTCTTTATTGCTGGATGGCAGTGAATATGCTGCCTGTCTTTATTGCTGGATGGCCATGAATATGCTGTCTGTCTTTCTTGCTGGATGGCCGTGAATATGCTGTCTGTCTTTATGATTGGATGGCCGTGAATATGCTGTCTGTCTTTATCGCTGGATGGCCGTGAATATGCAGTCTGTTTTTATTTTCGGGTGGCCGTGAATATGCTGTCTGTCTTTATTGCTGGGTGACCGTGCTGTCTGTCTTTATCGCTGGATGGCCGTGAATATGCTGTCTGTCTTTATTGTTGGATGGGCGTGAATATGCTGTCTGTCTTTATTGCTTGGTGGCCGTGAATATGCTGTCGGTCTTTATTGCTGGGTGGCCGTGAATATGCTGTCTGTCTTTATTGCTGGATGGCCGTGAATATGCTGTCTGCCTTTATTGCTGGGTTGCCATGAATATGCTGTCTGTCTTTATTGCTGGGTGGGCGTGAATATGCTGCCTGTCTTTATTGCTGGATGGCCGTGAATATGCTTTCTGTCTTTATTGCTGGGTGACCGTGCTGCCTGTCTTTATTGCTGGATGGCCATGAATATGCTGTCTGTCTTTATTGCTGGATGGCCGTGAATATGCTGTCTGTCTTTATGATTCGATGGCCGTGAATATGCTGTCGGTCTTTATGATTGGATGGCCGTGAATATGCTGTCTGTCTTTATCCCTGGATGGCCGTGAATATGCAGTCTGTTTTTATTGTTGGGTGGCCGTGAATATGCTGTCTGTCTTTATTGCTGGGTGACCGTGCTGTCTGTCTTTATCGCTGGATGGCCGTGAATATGCTGTCTGTCTTTATTGCTGGGTGACCGTGCTGTCTGTCTTTATTGCTGGATGGCCATGAATATGCTGTCTGTCTTTATTGCTGGATGGCCGTGAATATGCTGTCTGTCTTTATTGCTGGATGGCCGTGAATATGCTGTCCGCCTTTATTGCTGGGTTGCCGTGAATATGCTGTCTGTCTTTATCGCTGGATGGCCGTTAATATGCTGTCTGTCTTTATTGCTGGATGGCCGTGAATATGCTGTCTGTCTTTATTGCTGGGTGGCCGTAAATATGCTGTCTGTCTTATTGCTGGGTGGGCGTGAATATGCTGTCTGTCTTTATTGCTGGATGGCCGTGAATATGCTGCCTGTCTTTATTCCTGGATGGGCGTGAATATGCTGTCTGTCTTTATTGCAGGGTGGGCGTGAATATGCTGTCTGTCTTTATTGCTGGATGGCAGTGAATATGCTGTCTGTCTTTATTGCTGGATGGCCGTTAATATGTTGTCTGTCTTTATTCCTGGATGGCCGTGAATATGCTGTCTGCCTTTATTGCTGGGTTGCCGTGAATATGCTGTCTGTCTTTATTGCTGGATGGCCGTGAATATGCTGTCTGTCTTATTGCTGGGTGGGCGTGAATATGCTGTCTGTCTTTATTGCTGGATGGCCGTGAATATGCTGCCTGTCTTTATTCCTGGATGGGCGTGAATATGCTGTCTGTCTTTATTGCAGGGTGGGCGTGAATATGCTGTCTGTCTTTATTGCTGGATGGCAGTGAATATGCTGTCTGTCTTCATTGCTGGATGGCCGTTAATATGCTGTCTGTCTTTATTCCTGGATGGCCGAGAATATGCTGTCTGCCTTTATTGCTGGGTTGCCATGAATATGCTGTCTGTCTTTATTGCTGGATGGCCGTGAATATGCTGTCTGTCCTTATTGCTTGGTGGCCGTGAATATGCTGTCTGTCTTTATTGCTGGGTGGCCATGAATATGCTGTCTGTCTTTATTGCTGGATGGCCGTGAATATGCTGTCTGCCTTTATTGCTGGGTGGCCGTAAATATGCTGTCTGTCTTATTGCTGGGTGGGCGTGAATATTCTGTCTTTCTTTATTGCTGAGTGGCCGTGAATATGCTGCCTGTCTTTATTCCTGGATGGGCGTGAATATGCTGTCTGTCTTTATTGCAGGGTGGGCGTGAATATGCTGTCTGTCTTTATTGCTGGATGGCAGTGAATATGTTGTCTGTCTTTATTGCTGGATGGCCGTTAATATGCTGTCTGTCTTTATTCCTGGATGGCCGTGAATATGCTGTCTGCCTTTATTGCTTGGTGGCCGTGAATATGCTGTCGGTCTTTATTGCTGGGTGGCCGTGAATATGCTGTCTGTCTTTATTGCTGGATGGCCGTGAATATGCTGTCTGCCTTTATTGCTGGGTTGCCATGAATATGCTGTCTGTCTTTATTGCTGGGTGGGCGTGAATATGCTGCCTGTCTTTATTGCTGGATGGCCGTGAATATGCTTTCTGTCTTTATTGCTGGGTGACCGTGCTGCCTGTCTTTATTGCTGGATGGCCATGAATATGCTGTCTGTCTTTATTGCTGGATGGCCGTGAATATGCTGTCTGTCTTTATGATTGGATGGCCGTGAATATGCTGTCGGTCTTTATAATTGGATGGCCGTGAATATGCTGTCTGTCTTTATCCCTGGATGGCCGTGAATATGCAGTCTGTTTTTATTGTTGGGTGGCCGTGAATATGCTGTCTGTCTTTATTGCTGGGTGACCGTGCTGTCTGTCTTTATCGCTGGATGGCCGTGAATATGCTGTCTGTCTTTATTGCTGGGTGACAGTGCTGCCTGTCTTTATTGCTGGATGGCCATGAATATGCTGTCAGTCTTTATTGCTGGATGGTCGTGAATATGCTGTCTGTCTTTATTGCTGGATGGCCGTGAATATGCTGTCCGCCTTTATTGCTGGGTTGCCGTGAATATGCTGTCTGTCTTTATCGCTGGATGGCCGTTAATATGCTGTCTGTCTTTATTGCTGGATGGCCGTGAATATGCTGTCTGTCTTTATTGCTGGGTGGCCGTAAATATGCTGTCTGTCTTATTGCTGGGTGGGCGTGAATATGCTGTCTGTCTTTATTGCTGGATGGCCGTGAATATGCTGCCTGTCTTTATTCCTGGATGGGCGTGAATATGCTGTCTGTCTTTATTGCAGGGTGGGCGTGAATATGCTGTCTGTCTTTATTGCTGGATGGCAGTGAATATGCTGTCTGTCTTTATTGCTGGATGGCCGTTAAAATGCTGTCTGTCTTTATTCCTGGATGGCCGTGAATATGCTGTCTGCCTTTATTGCTGGGTTGCCGTGAATATGCTGTCTGTCTTTGTTGCTGGATGGCCGTGAATATGCTGTCTGTCTTTATTGCTTGGTGGCCGTGAATATGCTGTCTGTCTTTATTGCTGGGTGGCCGTGAATATGCTGTCTGTCTTTATTGCTGGATGGCCGTGAATATGCTGTCTGCCTTTATTGCTGGGTGGCCGTAAATATGCTGTCTGTCTTATTGCTGGGTGGGCGTGAATATTCTGTCTGTCTTTATTGCTGGATGGCCGTGAATATGCTGCCTGTCTTTATTGCTGGATGGCCGTTAATATGCTGTCTGTCTTTATTGCTGGATGGCCGTGAATATGCTGTCTGTCTTTATTGCTGGATGGCCATGAATATGCTGTCTGTCTTTATTGCTGGATGGCAGTGAATATGCCGTCTGTCTTTATTCCTGGATGGCAGTGAATATGCTGCCTGTCTTTATTGCTGGATGGCCATGAATATGCTGTCTGTCTTTCTTGCTGGATGGCCGTGAATATGCTGTCTGTCTTTATGTTTGGATGGCCGTGAATATGCTGTCTGTCTTTATCGCTGGATGGCCGTGAATATGCAGTCTGTTTTTATTTTCGGGTGGCCGTGAATATGCTGTCTGTCTTTATTGCTGGGTGACCGTGCTGTCTGTCTTTATCACTGGATGGCCGTGAATATGCTGTCTGTCTTTATTGTTGGATGGGCGTGAATATGCTGTCTGTCTTTATTGCTGAATGACCGTGAATATGCTATCTGTCTTTATTTCTTGATGGCCGTGAATATGCTGCCTATCTTCATTGTTGGGTGACCGTGAATATGCTGTCTGTCTTTATTGCTGGGTGGGCGTGAATAATATGATGTCTGTCTTTGTTGCTGGTGGGCGTCAATATGCTCTCTGCCTTTATTGCTGGGTGGCCGTGAATATGCTGTCTGTCTTTATTGCTGGGTGGCCGTGAATATGCTGTCTGTCTTTATTGCTGGATGGCCGTGAATATGCTGTCTGCCTTTATTGCTGGGTTGCCGTGAATATGCTGTCTGTCTTTATCGCTGGATGGCCGTTAATATGCTGTCTGTCTTTATTGCTGGATGGCCGTGAATATGCTGTCTGTCTTAATTGCTGGATGGCCGTGAATATGCTGCCTGTCTTTATTCCTGGATGGGCGTGAATATGCTGTCTGTCTTTATTGCAGGGTGGGCGTGAATATGCTGTCTGTCTTTATTGCTGGATGGCAGTGAATATGCTGTCTGTCTTTATTGCTGGATGGCCGTTAATATGCTGTCTGTCTTTATTCCTGGATGGCCGTGAATATGCTGTCTGCCTTTATTGCTGGGTTGCCGTGAATATGCTGTCTGTCTTTATTGCTGGATGGCCGTGAATATGCTGTCTGTCTTTATTGCTTGGTGGCCGTGAATATGCTGTCGGTCTTTATTGCTGGGTGGCCGTGAATATGCTGTCTGTCTTTATTGCTGGATGGCCGTGAATATGCTGTCTGCCTTTATTGCTGGGTTGCCATGAATATGCTGTCTGTCTTTATTGCTGGGTGGGCGTGAATATGCTGCCTGTCTTTATTGCTGGATGGCCGTGAATATGCTTTCTGTCTTTATTGCTGGGTGACCGTGCTGCCTGTCTTTATTGCTGGATGGCCATGAATATGCTGTCTGTCTTTATTGCTGGATGGCCGTGAATATGCTGTCTGTCTTTATGATTGGATGGCCGTGAATATGCTGTCGGTCTTTATGATTGGATGGCCGTGAATATGCTGTCTGTCTTTATCCCTGGATGGCCGTGAATATGCAGTCTGTTTTTATTGTTGGGTGGCCGTGAATATGCTGTCTGTCTTTATTGCTGGGTGACCGTGCTGTCTGTCTTTATCGCTGGATGGCCGTGAATATGCTGTCTGTCTTTATTGCTGGGTGACCGTGCTGCCTGTCTTTATTGCTGGATGGCCATGAATATGCTGTCTGTCTTTATTGCTGGATGGCCGTGAATATGCTGTCTGTCTTTATGATTGGATGGCCGTGAATATGCTGTCTGTCTTTATCGCTGGATGGCCGTGAATATGCAGTCTGTTTTTATTGTTGGGTGGCCGTGAATATGCTGTCTGTCTTTATTGCTGGGTGACCGTGCTGTCTGTCTTTATCGCTGGATGGCCGTGAATATGCTGTCTGTCTTTATCGCTGGATGGCCGTGAATATGCTGTCTGTCTTTATTGCTGAATGACCGTGAATATGCTATCTGTCTTTATTTCTTGATGGCCGTGAATATGCTGCCTATCTTTATTGTTTGGTGACCGTGAATATGCTGTCTGTCTTTATTGCTGGGTGGGCGTGAATAATATGCTGTCTGTCTTTGTTGCTGGTGGGCGTCAATATGCTCTCTGCCTTTATTTCTGGGTAGCCGTCAATATGCTGTCTGTCTTTATTGCTGGATGTCCGTGAATATGCTATCTGTCTTTATTTCTTGATGGCCGTGAATATGCTGTCTGTCTTTATTGCAGGATGGCCGTGAATATGCTGCCTATCTTTATTGTTGGGTGACCGTGAATATGCTGTCTGTCTTCATTGCTGGATGGCCTTCAATATGCTCTTTGCCTTTATGGCTGGGTGGCCGTCAATATGCTGTCCGTCTTTTTTGCTGGATGGCCGTGAATATGCAAACATAGATGACACCACTGAACAGCCCCCGTCTCTATCCTCCAAGTCTGTCATTGCCCTGGTACATTGTTAAGGAATAACAATGTTAGTTAAACTTTGTTAGAACAATGGGTCAACATCTGCGACGTCACTCCAACATTACATCAATGTTGTGTATTATCTGACATATATGTTTGCTGGGGTGTATTTTGTAAAATACTATGTTTTGGATATTTTAGAAATGGAGAAGATGACAGTGTTTTAGTGAGCTTTAGCCTGGTATTTGACAACACCTACACAGATTCAGACGCTGGTCTGTGGATGGGATATGACATAGCGAACCTAATCCAGAGACAAATGACACAGACCTCAACACTAGAAGAAGCCGGTATACACATAGACCCCACATACATCATCATAACGTTTGAACCACAAGGTAAGTGGTCATAGAAGTAACTATCATTTAAAAAAGAAAAAGGAATTTGTAAGATGTTATATGTTTTAAGTAAGATGTGTTAATCGTCTCTGGATGTCTGTCCAATTACGACACTAATAAAAACTGATTTAAAAAGTTAATTGCAAACTTACCTGGAGCGATTGAGTGAGTGTTTTTATAGTTAGTTGGCCAAATATGAAAATAATGCAGTTCTATGGCGCAGGGTTGCCCAATGTGCAGAAAACAAGGAATGAAAATCATTCAACTTCGATAGCACGCAAAATCAGAATTTGCGATAGTTAGATACTAATGGAGCGCCTGTTCTCTAAATTTAAATGTCTTTAAAGTTTTAATCATGTGGGCCCCTAATTGTATAAATAAATATGTACATATTTAATATTATTACCAAAAGAGCCTACATAAAAGTAGGCAAGACTGATGACGGCGTAATGAATATTCCATTCAACAATGCTAGGTCCGTATCGTATGTAAATAGTTACAGCCTATGGAAGGACAAGATTGAATGCATACAGCACTGAGTGATTCCATAATGATGGTCTGCTTTATTGTGACACAGGTCATCCTGATAATCCATGTAGAGACGGGCCCTGTGAGCAGCTATGCCTCATGGTAGCTCCAGATAACAGCACGTGTGAGTGCGCGGCAGACTACTCTATAGGCAGCAATACCACCACCTGCGTCTACCACGGTAAGTTACAATCTACTTAGCACAATAAATCGATGGTGAAAGGCAAACCTATTATGGAATGATTACGTTGTCCTAAAATATGAGACCACCTCCTGGGAACCAGATAAAGTTTGTGTAGCTCAATTGTATCCACATCTTATCAAACCAAACAGATAATTTTGATCTGTTTGAAGTTATAAACATGATGAAGTCTTTCACTTTAATTAATACAATTGTCTACGCCATATATTGCTGTATGTCTCATGTCACGTTTGTGTCTATACTGTACCATATCTTACCAGACACTAGGTATATTGCCCATTGTCTATAGTAACTTGTAGCTTTACCGAACACCGTAGTACAGTGAATCAAAAATGACTCTATTTTTGTTGATAGTGTGAATGATTAATTTATATGCATAGAGAAGAGATTTACTTTTATACGTGTTGTTGCGAGTATTCATAGTAAATATAATAATCAGTATTAAACGTTCTCTATAGTATGTCAATCACACCTGGAGTGTCACATCACAGTCATTTTCTACTTTCTATTTTTTAATTTTTCTAATGTTGTGCTACATAATTATATGACAAACATGCATAGAACAACAGCAAATCAAGTATGATGCTGATGATAAATCAGCATCCTGCCGCTATAGCAGAGCCTCAGTCTGACATCCTACCGCTATAGCAGAGCCTCAGTCTGACATCCTACCGCTATAGCAGAGCCTCAGTCTGACATCCTGCCGCTATAGAGGAGCCTCAGTCTGACATCTTGCCGCTATAGCAGAGCCTCAGTCTGACATCCTGCCGCTATAGCAGAGCCTCAGTCTGACATCCTGCCGCTATAGCAGAGCCTCAGTCTGACATCCTGCCGCTATAGCAGAGCCTCAGTCTGACATCCTGCCGCTATAGCAGAGCCTCAGTCTGACATCCTGCCGCTATAGCAGAGCCTCAGTCTGACATCCTGCCGCTATAGCAGAGCCTCAGTCTGACATCCTGCCGCTATAGCAGAGTCTCAGTCTGACATCCTGCCGCTATAGCAGAGCCTCAGTCTGACATCCTGCCGCTATAGCAGAGCCTCAGTCTGAAATCCTGCCGCTATAGCAGAGTCTCAGTCTGACATCCTGCCGCTATAGCAGAGCCTCAGTCTGACATCCTGCCGCTATAGCAGAGCTTCAGTCTGACATCCTGCCGCTATAGCAGAGCCTCAGTCTGACATCCTGCCGCTATAGCATAGCCTCAGTCTGACATCCTGCCGCTATAGCAGAGTCTCAGTCTGACATCCTGCCGCTATAGCAGAGTCTCAGTCTGACATCCTGCCGCTATAGCAGAGCCTCAGTCTGACATCCTGCCGCTATAGCAGAGCCTCAGTCTGACATCCTGCCGCTATAGCATAGCCTCAGTCTGACATCCTGCCGCTATAGCAGAGCCTCAGTCTGACATCCTGCCGCTATAGCAGAGCCTCAGTCTGACATCCTGCCGCTATAGCAGAGCCTCAGTCTGACATCCTGCCGCTATAGCAGAGTCTCAGTCTGACATCCTGCCGCTATAGCAGAGCCTCAGTCTGACATCCTGCCGCTATAGCAGAGCCTCAGTCTGAAATCCTGCCGCTATAGCAGAGTCTCAGTCTGACATCCTGCCGCTATAGCAGAGCCTCAGTCTGACATCCTGCCGCTATAGCAGAGCTTCAGTCTGACATCCTGCCGCTATAGCAGAGCCTCAGTCTGACATCCTGCCGCTATAGCATAGCCTCAGTCTGACATCCTGCCGCTATAGCAGAGCCTCAGTCTGACATCCTGCCGCTATAGTATAAAGGAGTGTTACTGTAAGAGTGATCAGTGTAACAGCACTCACGGGTGTTTGGAGTGTCCTGAATGGCTGACAGGTGGTGGGGATTGTGTGGAGGACGTGGACGAGTGTCACACTATGATTAAACCCTGTGGTAACAACGCCACCTGCAACAACAAATATGCCAGCTATAATTGTATATGTCATGAAGGTTTCATCTGGGACTCCAATGATAAATGTATAGGTAAGATAGTGTATGTGAGACCCTTCTAAATATGCACCTGTTTTTATATAAGACATGACTAGTATGTGTGAGGTATATGTATATATGTAAGATGGAAGTGTAGACAAGTCATAGATAATAGGTAAAAAGGGAGATGTATTTGTAATCCATGTGGAGAATTATAAGTAATGCACAGTCACAGAATAGGCCTAAATATAAGTACAAGTAAAGAGGTGCCACATTGACCTAATAGTCGTGGACCATCCCTCGCATACAGGAACATTGTCTATGCGGGATTATAGCTCCCTGCCATACTCATTATACTGAAACATTGACCTAACAGTAACTGTATATGTAAGGCCAAAACATAATATTGAACAAGGAAAACAGTCCATAATAACAAAATGGGAAAATAAATGTGTTATCCACTTTATATCAATTGATAAAGTTACATCGAGATGCCTACAAACATTTCTTTGCTAACTCAAATATATTTATTCAACTTTGGATATGTCTAGTCTAATAATAATTTAGAAATATATTTGTTCAACTTTGGATATGTCTAGTCTAATAATAATTTAGAAATCAAATGATTGTTGGTGTTTTATGTGGTTTTGTTGACCTAGTTTAATTTGTTTACAGAGTTAGATGATTGCCGTAGTACTCAGCCTCTATGTGTCCATGGAGGTACATGTCATGATACACACCTGGGGGTGGGGGGGGTTTTTGGTGTTGTTAACCTAGTTTTATTTCTTTACAGAGGTAGATGATTGTCGTAGTACTCAGCCTCTATGTTTCAATGGAGGTACATGTCATGATGTACACCTGGGCT
>OZ024916.1:75646607-75827551 GCA_964017125.1 Flabesymbios commensalis
TTCAAATGACGTGAGTACACCATTAACCCGTTCAGCGCTGATTCCGACGGCAACTGTTTTTAACTGGATGTATTAGCCTGTCAAATCACAGTTTTTGTACAAACCTGAGTTTTTTACCCAATGTTGTAGGTGGCAGCAGCGAGACACAACTTCAGGAATATAATAATGAAAAGTTCAGAGCCTCCTTATTATGAATTTTATTTTTGTATAAACCATGCAGACCAAAGGGTTTTTTCCAATTTGAAATCATCATAAATGTCTCAGTTAGCTCATTACGCTTCATTTGAATAGATATTATAGGTCTACGGAAATTTCAATTGTTTGAATTCTTTCAGTGCTGGGTTCGTCCTTAGACGTCAGAATCTGACGTCTAAAGATGGTCCCCGCGCTGAAAAAGTTAAATTGACACACAAGGTTAAGACGGGCCAGTCTCTTGATCCTTGAACAGAAAAGGA
This sequence comes from Flabesymbios commensalis, assembly GCA_964017125.1. Lineage (NCBI taxonomy): Eukaryota > Metazoa > Annelida > Polychaeta > Terebellida > Flabelligeridae > Flabesymbios > Flabesymbios commensalis. The sequence continues at coordinate 75,647,063 of OZ024916.1, forward strand.
TGTAGGCCTAAGATACGCAATTTATACAACAAAATGTCATATACAACAAAATGTATCAAATAGTGTGTATTTTATGCTTCCCTTTGTAAGGTAGTGATGTTAATCGTTTTTTAAATAATACAATGTAACGGTACATCGCTTAGACTGTTGTATTCCCTCATTTGTCGTACATATAAATATATAACATAATACCAATACAAGATACAACTTGATTAAAGTAAATGATAGTGTATGAAGCAGGAGGTTAGCACTAAGGCATACAGATGTCGCTATCTTGCAGACGACCATGTTAATGTAAAACATACATAAATATTAATTCAGCCTAATCATGTTATTATAAGATTGAATTTTTTAAATACTTTACGATTGTGTTTCTGTTTTATTTGATCACCAGGCGAGGCAGTGTACGGGTGACGTTTGCGATGTACTCCAGAAGCAATGCCAGTGAGATTCTGAACACGACAGACCACGGCACCCAGATAGCCATGGGTAACGTTATCCACAATAGACTGAGCCGAGAACTCAGTAAAGCGGGCATCATCACAGACCGCGCGCAGTATTATGTGATGTACTCAGCAAATGGTGAGTGAGTATAAGTGATGTCATTTATCTTTGTGCTCATCACGCCTATAGCCTATGTTTTGCTTGTCCTTCAAATAATGCAATTTGAATGGAAAATCAATAGTTTATCATATGTACATCATCATCTGTACGTAATCCTGCCAGGGCCGCGTATATATACACGTGTACGCGATAATAAGTATGTAATCCTTATCTTGGCAGAGCCGTATATAACATGTGTACGTCATAATCTGTACGTAATCCTGCCATAGCCATATATACATGTGGCGCCAGGGTAGCTCATTGGTAGCGTGGTTGACTCAGAGCCCGGGTGTACTGGGTTCGAATCCCACTGCGCCGATATCTTTCCTTGATACACACATATGCAGTGACCCGAGCTGTTCAAATTCGTGGGATAATAACAATCGAAAAGTACAACTTAATCGCGCCGCATCAAAATATATATATATATATATATAGAATAGTAATCCTTATCCTGCCAGGACCATATTAAACGTGGGGCTCAGAGAACCACGTAAATCAGATGGCTCGTCTGACTGACCTACAGTTGGACGTAAAAGAACCTCAATGGGCGTAGGCGCAGTTTCCAACCGGCGAGACCCCAGATAATCCACAATGTGTGAGTACTTGGCACATAAGGCGAATTTGCTTGGAATGAAAATAGCTTGATGCGCCTCAATGGCAGCTCAGCTGTATATCTCCCAGGAGACTGAGTTGGAATTTGAATCATAACCGGCCTTGCTAAGTTACTCTGCGCCTTAGAATCAATTCAGATAAGGCGCAATATAAATGCAATAATAATAAACTATATAGTATACATGTGTACGTCATAATCTGCACATACTCCTGCCAGAGATGTATATACACGTGTAGGCCCTGCGTCATGATAAGTACATAATCCTGCCAGGGAAATATAAAAAATACAATGACTAGAGACGTAAATAAATTCCTCGAATTAACAAATGAAATCATTTAGCTTTCAATCACAATGAAAATTAACAAATGATATTAATTTAGATTTATTCACTTCCAATGACCTAATCTCCTTAATCGCCACCTGGTGACCAATTTAAATTTACCACGCGAAAAGATCGTCATCTGATGATTAATGAATAGTTTATCGATTTAATATTCGTCCAACCGAGTGTCTCCTCATTTTAGCACCTTATACAAATGGTAAACAACATGTGCGTGAATCGAGAATACACCTCAAAACTCGCTTAGAATGACTGATTTTAACACATTAATCTGTTGCGATTTCTAGGGATTTACAACTTACGAATTCAATAGTTATGTAGGCATTAGTAGGTATGTTTATTTGTTTAACTGTATTTCAATTCTGCTAAGATGTGCTCTATAATAATTCAGGCCAGTCACTGTGGCAGACTCAAGTCAAGAGTGTACAGTCAACATGCTGTGTATTGCTCCCTTCTGACAGCCATGACAGCTGTCAAATGCTTCACTAGGTCTATCTACCTATCTGAACCTAAATGAATTATCTAAAATTAGCACTACTAGCTTTACTGGCCTACAACTAAGTTATTTAAATAGGCCTACTTGTTAAAGCTGATCAATCCTGGCAATTTCCACAAATCAGTTTTATCATGAAATATGTCATCACTTTTAGAACTTAGTTTTACTGACTGTTATAGCAGGCAATTCTTACATTATTAGACTATTATTAATCAGGTAATATTTATTTATTACCTAGTAATTTGGATTATATGTCAGAATTCCCTGGTATAATTTACTGAGCCTGTCAGCAAATCAAACTTGAAATGAATAAATGTCACTTTTTATTATCTGTCAAAATAACACATTTTCAACTCATAATTAACAATTATAGTTAATTAACCTTAATAAACTCTAGGCTAGCCATGTACATGAAATAAGAATTAAACCCACCAGTTGCATGTCTTGGTTTCAAAGGTTGTTGTCTCTCAGACAAACACCAGGCAAATGAGGCAGAATCAATGCAATTTGGACTGACCACAAGATCAGCAAGGTTAAGGTCACACCTTAGCTGGTCAATATAATTTTCCATGATAGTCAGTGGTCAGCCTCAATATCAAATTTATTGGAAATTCACCATAAATATCCCATTGGCTTGTTAAATCAAATTACATCAAATTATAATTGCAGTGCGATGAACATAAATCAAAAAAATCAATTGACATTATTAATTAACATTAATTAGGTTTTTACAGTACGTAATCCTGCCAGGGCCATATATATATACACGTGTACGTCATAATCTGTACGTAATCCTGCCAGTGCCGTATATATACATGTGTACGTCATACTCTGTTCGTAATCCTGTCAGGGCCGTATACACACGTGTAAGTCATTATCTGTACGTGATCCTGCCAGAGTCGTATATATACATGTGTACGTCATAATCTGTTCGTAATTCTTATCCTGCCAGAGCTGTATACGCTTGCTATGTTTGATCGGACACAGTGACCTGTCGGTCCAACCCCAGCAAACGTTCTTATTATGAAGCGGTCACGTGGTCAAAACTGAGCAAACCGCGCCGCACAAACTAAATTATTATCAGAACGGAAATGTTTGACTTTACCTGTGCACTTGCTACAGATACTGTGCATCCGTGTTCAAGTCGTGACGTCCCTTGTCACCAGACATGCTGGGAAGACAGCGTCACACACTGTGGATGTTATCAAGGATTCTCACTGTTCAACTCCTCTCATTGTGCTCCAGGTACGTATTCAAATCCCGAAAATATTCTCTAATGAGTGGCAGATAGGATTGGATGGGAACTCCAATAGAGAGACTGTGAGTTCCCATTTACTCTAGCACTATTTTTTCTTGTTATTGAATTATAGCTACATGTATTTTTTTTATTTTGAAGATTTTTTTTTCAGTGAACCTGACAATTATTTTCGAGATTCGCATCAGCAATTGGATATACAACAACTCCCTGGCCGATGAAAATAGTGTTTATTTCATATCCAGAAGTGCCGCCATTTGTAACCCGATCAACCAGATCATCAATGACAGTGACTACCAAGAAGATGTAACTTCCGTCTGTGATGTTAAGTTTTTCGAGTAAGTATGAGCCTAGCAGCCCACGTATAACAACTCAATGACGGCGGTGATTCGCTGATCTCGTCATGTGACAGGCTGAGCCATTCTTTATTTGGTCAGGTGTAGAATACCATACTTGGACCAGCCCAGTTAACACAGCCTTTTGTCACCAGAGCCTACATGTCAGCTGGGCACCATCCGCCATTTACGTTAACAATTATCACTACCAGTTTTGTACAGCTTTTGTTTCGGTATTTTGTGGAGGTCACTTGCTGTCGACGGTACCGTGACTTAAACTTTCTTCCAAATGAGACTGTGATAATATGTCCCTATATATATATCACGATGTGGCCATTGTAGGGCATTGAACTATTGGCATAACGTGTTTAACATTAAGTCTCTCACATAGGATGAACGATTGCTACTCTGGAGACTATCCAATCCAATGTGTGTATAGCATGGTGAAATAAATCTTACTGTCCTTATTGCTGGATGGCCGTGAATATGCTGTCTGTCTTTATTGCTGGACTGACGTGAATATGCGGTCCGTCTTTTATTGTTGGATGGCCGTTTATGTGCTGTCTGTCTTTATTGCTGGATGGCCGTGAATATGCTGTCTGTCCTTATCGCTGGATGGCCGTTAATATGCTGTCTGTCTTTATTGCTGGATGGCCGTGAATATGCTGTCTGTCTTTATTGCTGGGTGGCCGTAAATATGCTGTCTGTCTTATTGCTGGGTGGGCGTGAATATTCTGTCTGTCTTTATTGCTGGATGGCCGTGAATATGCTGCCTGTCTTTATTCCTGGATGGGTGTGAATATGCTGTCTGTCTTTATTGCAGGGTGGGCGTGAATATGCTGTCTGTCTTTATTGCTGGATGGCAGTGAATATGCTGTCTGTCTTTATTGCTGGATGGCCGTTAATATGCTGTCTGTCTTTATCGCTGGATGGCCGTGAATATGCTGTCTGTCTTTATTGCTGGGTGGGCGTGAATATTCTGTCTGTCTTTATTGCTGGATGGCCGTGAATATGCTGCCTGTCTTTATTCCTGGATGGGTGTGAATATGCTGTCTGTCTTTATTGCAGGGTGGGCGTGAATATGCTGTCTGTCTTTATTGCTGGATGGCAGTGAATATGCTGTCTGTCTTTATTGCTGGATGGCCGTTAATATGCTGTCTGTCTTTATTGCTGGATGGCCGTGAATATGCTGTCTGTCTTTATTGCTGGGTGGCCGTGAATATGCTGTCTGTCTTTATTGCTGGGTGGCCGTGAATATGCTGTCTGTCTTTATTGCTGGATGGCCGTGAATATGCTGTCTGCCTTTATTGCTGGGTTGCCGTGAATATGCTGTCTGTCTTTATTGCTGGGTGGGCGTGAATATGCTGCCTGTCTTTATTGCTGGATGGCCGTGAATATGCTGTCTGTCTTTATTGCTGGGTGACCGTGCTGCCTGTCTTTATTGCTGGATGGCCATGAATATGCTGTCTGTCTTTATTGCTGGATGGCCGTGAATATGCTGCCTGTCTTTATGATTGGATGGCCGTGAATATGCTGTCTGTCTTTATCGCTGGATGGCCGTGAATATGCAGTCTGTTTTTATTGTTGGGTGGCCGTGAATATGCTGTCTGTCTTTATTGCTGGGTGACCGTGCTGTCTGTCTCTATCGCTGGATGGCCGTGAATATGCTGTCTGTCTTTATTGCTGGATGGGCGTGAATATGCTGTCTGTCTTTATTGCTGAATGACCGTGAATATGCTATCTGTCTTTATTTCTTGATGGCCGTGAATATGCTGCCTATCTTTATTGTTGGGTGACCGTGAATATGCTGTCTGTCTTTATTGCTGGGTGGGCGTGAATAATATGATGTCTGTCTTTGTTGCTGGTGGGCGTCAATATGCTCTCTGCCTTTATTGCTGGGTGGCCGTGAATATGCTGTCTGTCTTTATTGCTGGGTGACCGTGAATATGCTGTCTGTCTTTATTGCTGGATGGCCGTGAATATGCTGTCCGCCTTTATTGCTGGGTTGTCGTGAATATGCTGTCTGTCTTTATCGCTGGATGGCTGTTAATATGCTGTCTGTCTTTATTGCTGGATGGCCGTGAATATGCTGTCTGTCTTTATTGCTGGGTGGCTGTAAATATGCTGTCTGTCTTATTGCTGGGTGGGCGTGAATATGCTGTCTGTCTTTATTTCTGGATGGCCGTGAATATACTGCCTGTCTTTATTCCTGGATGGGCGTGAATATGCTGTCTGTCTTTATTGCAGGGTGGGCGTGAATATGCTGTCTGTCTTTATTGCTGGATGGCAGTGAATATGCTGTCTCTCTTTATTGCTGGATGGCCGTTAATATGCTGTCTGTCTTTATTCCTGGATGGCCGTGAATATGCTGTCTGCCTTTATTGCTGGGTTGCCGTGAATATGCTGTCTGTCTTTATTGCTGGATGGCCGTGAATATGCTGTCTGTCTTTATTGCTGGGTGGCCGTGAATATGCTGTCTGTCTTTATTGCTGGGTGGCCGTGAATATGCTGTCTGTCTTTATTGCTGGATAGCCGTGAATATGCTGTCTGCCTTTATTGCTGGGTTGCCCTGAATATGCTGTCTGTCTTTATTGCTGGGTGGGCGTGAATATGCTGCCTGTCTTTATTGCTGGATGGCCGTGAATATGCTGTCTGTCTTTATTGCTGGGTGACCGTGCTGCCTGTCTTTATTGCTGGATGGCCATGAATATTCTGTCTGTCTTTATTGCTGGATGGCCGTGAATATGCTGTCTGTCTTTATGATTGGATGGCCGTGAATATGCTGTCTGTCTTTATCGCTGGATGGCCGTGAATATGCAGTCTGTTTTTATTGTTGGGTGGCCGTGAATATGCTGTCTGTCTTTATTGCTGGGTGACCGTGCTGTCTGTCTTTATCGCTGGATGGCCGTGAATATGCTGTCTGTCTTTAGCGCTGGATGGCCGTGAATATGCTGTCTGTCTTTATTGCTGAATGACCGTGAATATGCTATCTGTCTTTATTTCTTGATGGCGGTGAATATGCTGCCTATCTTTATTGTTTGGTGACCGTGAATATGCTGTCTGTCTTTATTGCTGGGTGGGCGTGAATAATATGCTGTCTGTCTTTGTTGCTGGTTGGCGTCAATATGCTCTCTGCCTTTATTTCTGGGTGGCCGTCAATATGCTGTCTGTCTTTATTGCTGGATGTCCGTGAATATGCTATCTGTCTTTATTTCTTGATGGCCGTGAATATGCTGTCTGTCTTTATTGCAGGTTGGCCGCGAATATGCTGCCTATCTTTATTGTTGGGTGACCGTGAATATGCTGTCTGTCTTTATTGCTGGATGGCCTTCAATATGCTCTCTGCCTTTATGGCTGGGTGGCCGTCAATATGCTGCCCGTCTTTTTTGCTGGATGGCCGTGAATATGCAAACATAGATGACACCACTGAACAGCCCCCGTCTCTATCCTTCAAGTCTGTCATTGCTCTGGTACATTGTTAAGGAATAACAATGTTAGTTAAACTTTGTTAGAACAATGGGTCAACATCTGCGACGTCACTCCAACATTACATCAATGTTGTGTATTATCTGACATATATGTTTGCTGGGGTGTATTTTGTAAAATACTATATTTTGGATATTTTAGAAATGGAGAAGATGACAGTGTTTTAGTGAGCTTTAGCCTGGTATTTGACAACACCTACACAGATCCAGACGCTGGTCTGTGGATGGGATATGACATAGCGAACCTAATCCAGAGACAAATGACACAGACCTCAACACTAGAAGAAGCCGGTATACACATAGACCCCACATACATCATCATAACGTTTGAACCACAAGGTAAGTGGTCATAGAAGTAACTATCATTTAAAAAAGACAAAGGAATTTGTAAGAGGTTATATGTTTTAAGTAAGATGTGTTAATCGTCTCTGGATGTCTGTCCAATTACGACACTTGGCGGCCATAAGAAAATTAGTTATGACTTCAACTGGGGGGATTTAATAGCTTAAAAACTGATTTAAAAAGTTAATTGAAAACTTACCTGGAGCGATTGAGTGAGTGTTTTTATAGTTAGTTGGCCAAATATGAAAATAATGCAGTTTTATGGCACAGGGTTGCCCAATGTGCAGAAAACAAGGAATGAAAATCATTCAACTCCGATAGCACGCAAAATCAGAATTTGCGATAGTTAGATACTAATGGAGCGCCTGTTCTCTAAATTTAAATGTCTTTAAAGTTTTAATCATGTGGGCCCCTAATTGTATAAATAAATATGTACATATTTAATATTAATACCAAAAGAACCTACATAAGAGTAGGCAAGACTGATGACGGCGTAATGAATATTCCATTCAACAATGCTAGGTCCGTGTCGTATGTAAATAGTTACAGCCTATGGAAGGACAAGATTGAATGCATACAGCACTGAGTGATTCCATAATGATGGTCTGCTTTATTGTGACACAGGTCATCCTGATAATCCATGTAGAGACGGGCCCTGTGAGCAGCTATGCCTCATGGTAGCTCCAGATAACAGCACGTGTGAGTGCGCGGCAGACTACTCGATAGGCAGCAATACCACCACCTGCGTCTACCACGGTAAGTTACAATCTACTTAGCACAATAAATCGATGGTGAAAGGCAAACCTATTATGGAATGATTACGTTGTCCTAAAATATGAGACCACCTCCTGGGAACCAGATAAAGTTTGTGTAGCTCAATTGTATCCACATCTTATCAAACCAAACAGATAATTTTGATCTGTTTGAAGTTATAAACATGATGAAGTCTTTCACTTTAATTAATACAATTGTCTACGCCATATATTGCTGTATGTCTCATGTCACGTTTGTGTCTATACTGTACCATATCTTACCAGACACTCGGTATATTGCCCATTGTCTATAGTAACTTGTGGCTTTACCGAACACCGTAGTACAGTGAATCAAAAATGACTCTATTTTTCTTGATAGTGTGAATGATTAATTTATATGCATAGAGAAGAGATTTACTTTTATACGTGTTGTTGCGAGTATTCATAGTAAATATATAATAATCAGTATTAAACGTTCTCTATAGTATGTCAATCACACCTGGAGTGTCACATCACAGTCTTTTTCTACTTTCTATTTTTAAATTTTTCTATTGTTGTGCTACATAATTATATGACAAACATGCATAGAACAACAGCAAATCAAGTATGATGCTGATGATAAATCAGCATCCTGCCGCTATAGCAGAGCCTCAGTCTGACATTCTGCCGCTATAGCAGAGCCTCAGTCTGACATCCTGCCGCTATAGCAGAGCCTTAGTCTGACATCCTACCGCTATAGCAGAGCCTCAGTCTGACATCCTACCGCTATAGCAGAGCCTCAGTCTGACATCCTGCCGCTATAGAGGAGCCTCAGTCTGACATCCTGCCGCTATAGCAGAGCCTCAGTCTGACATCCTGCCGCTATAGCAGAGCCTCAGTCTGACATCCTGCCGCTATAGCAGAGCCTCAGTCTGACATCCTGCCGCTATAGCAGAGCCTCAGTCTGACATCCTACCGCTATAGCATCAGTCTGACATCCTGCCGCTATAGAGGAGCCTCAGTCTGACATCCTGCCGCTATAGCAGAGCCTCAGTCTGACATCCTGCCGCTATAGCAGAGCCTCAGTCTGACATCCTGCCGCTATAGCAGAGCTTCAGTCTGACATCCTGCCGCTATAGCAGAGCCTCAGTCTGACATCCTGCCGCTATAGCAGAGCCTCAGTCTGACATCCTGCGGCTATAGCAGAGCCTCAGTCTGACATCCTGCCGCTATAGCAGAGCCTCAGTGTGACATCCTGCCGCTATAGCAGAGCCTCAGTCTGACATTCTGCCGCTATAGCAGAGCCTCAGTCTGACATCCTGCCGCTATAGCAGAGTCTCAGTCTGACATCCTGCCTCTATAGCAGAGCCTCAGTCTGACATCCTGCCGCTATAGCAGACACACAGTCTGACATCCTGCCGCTATAGCAGAGCCTCAGTCTGACATCCTGCCGCTATAGCAGAGTCTCAGTCTGACATCCTGCCGCTATAGCAGAGCCTCAGTCTGACATCCTGCGGCTATAGCAGAGCCTCAGTCTGACATCCTGCCGCTATAGCAGAGCCTCAGTGTGACATCCTGCCGCTATAGCAGAGCCTCAGTCTGACATCCTGCCGCTATAGCAGAGCCTCAGTCTGACATCCTGCCGCTATAGCAGAGTCTCAGTCTGACATCCTGCCTCTATAGCAGAGCCTCAGTCTGACATCCTGCCGCTATAGCAGACACACAGTCTGACATCCTGCCGCTATAGCAGAGCCTCAGTCTGACATCCTGCCGCTATAGCAGAGTCTCAGTCTGACATCCTGCCGCTATAGCAGAGTCTCAGTCTGACATCCTGCCGCTATAGCAGAGCCTCAGTCTGACATCCTGCCGCTATAGCAGAGCCTCAGTCTGACATCTTGCCGCTATAGCAGAGCCTCAGTCTGACATCCTGCCGCTATAGCAGAGCCTCAGTCTGACATCCTGCCGCTATAGCAGAGCCTCAGTCTGACATCCTGCCGCTATAGCAGAGCCTCAGTCTGACATCCTACCGCTATAGCATCAGTCTGACATCCTGCCGCTATAGAGGAGCCTCAGTCTGACATCCTGCCGCTATAGCAGAGCCTCAGTCTGACATCCTGCCGCTATAGCAGAGCCTCAGTCTGACATCCTGCCGCTATAGCAGAGCTTCAGTCTGACATTCTGCCGCTATAGCAGAGCCTCAGTCTGACATCCTGCCGCTATAGCAGAGCCTCAGTCTGACATCCTGCGGCTATAGCAGAGCCTCAGTCTGACATCCTGCCGCTATAGCAGAGCCTCAGTGTGACATCCTGCCGCTATAGCAGAGCCTCAGTCTGACATTCTGCCGCTATAGCAGAGCCTCAGTCTGACATCCTGCCGCTATAGCAGAGTCTCAGTCTGACATCCTGCCTCTATAGCAGAGCCTCAGTCTGACATCCTGCCGCTATAGCAGACACACAGTCTGACATCCTGCCGCTATAGCAGAGCCTCAGTCTGACATCCTGCCGCTATAGCAGAGTCTCAGTCTGACATCCTGCCGCTATAGCAGAGCCTCAGTCTGACATCCTGCGGCTATAGCAGAGCCTCAGTCTGACATCCTGCCGCTATAGCAGAGCCTCAGTGTGACATCCTGCCGCTATAGCAGAGCCTCAGTCTGACATCCTGCCGCCATAGCAGAGCCTCAGTCTGACATCCTGCCGCTATAGCAGAGTCTCAGTCTGACATCCTGCCTCTATAGCAGAGCCTCAGTCTGACATCCTGCCGCTATAGCAGACACACAGTCTGACATCCTGCCGCTATAGCAGAGCCTCAGTCTGACATCCTGCCGCTATAGCAGAGTCTCAGTCTGACATCCTGCCGCTATAGCAGAGTCTCAGTCTGACATCCTGCCGCTATAGCAGAGCCTCAGTCTGACATCCTGCCGCTATAGCAGAGCCTCAGTCTGATATCTTGCCGCTATAGCAGAGCCTCAGTCTGACATCCTGCCGCTATAGCAGAGCCTCAGTCTGACATCCTGCCGCTATAGCAGAGCCTCAGTCTGACATCCTGCCGCTATAGCAGAGCCTCAGTCTGACATCCTGCCGCTATAGCAGAGCCTCAGTCTGACATCCTGCCGCTATAGCAGAGCCTCAGTCTGACAACCTGCCGCTATAGCAGAGCCTCAGTCTGACATCCTGCAGCTATAGCAGAGCCTCAGTCTGACATCTTGCCGCTATAGCAGAGCCTCAGTCTGACATCCTGCCGCTATAGCAGAGCCTCAGTCTGACATCCTACCGCTATAGCAGAGCCTTATACATTATGTATTCTTCTTGATTACAGGTGGGGCGGGGGCCCTGGTGCAGTGGTTAAAGCTGCCTGCTTGAAATGTCGGAAATCGCGGCCTCGAACCCCACTCCGGCCTTCAAGTTTCAAAGAAACAAAACTTTTCTTCCGCGCTCACTCATAAAAATTCATTATTATGGGGAACCTCCGTGACCGAGAGTTGCTCGGCCTCTGATCGCCTGGGTTCGAATTTCGAATCCTGTGTCTGGAGGGCAGTGTCATCTCACCATCGGGCGGGGGCCCTAGGGTAGTGGTTAGCACCGCTGCCTTTCACGCCAGAGTTCGGGGTTTGTTTCCCGGTCTCGGCGGTTTGAAAAAAACACAAATGTTTCTTCCCCATCCACGTGTGAGAGTTAGTATTGTGGGGAGCCTCCGTGACCGAGAGGTAGCGTACTCGGCCTCAGGCCGCCAGGGCTCGAATTTCGAATCCTGTGTCTGGAGGACAGTGTCATCCCAATCATCTCACCATCCTCAGGAGGTTCTCCTGGCCCAGTCTAGCCTATATGTGCACAAAGGTGGCCTAAAGCCCGATTCATTTTATCTCACCATCCTCAGAAGGTTCTCCTCGCCCAGTTTAGCCTATATGTGCACTCTTTGATTACAGATGGCAGCGGGTCTCCCGTGCTTGGAGTGCTATACATCTTGATTTGTTGTATTCTCTTCGATTAGCCTACAGGTGGCAGTGGGTTGCCCGTGCTGGGAGTGGTGTACATTATGTATTCTTTCTGGGTTGCCCGTGCTGGGAGTGGTGTACATTATGTCTTCTCTCTGATTACAGGTGGCAGTGGGTTCCCCGTGCTGGGAGTGGTAAACATTATGTCTTGTCTCTGATTACAGGTGGCAGTGGGTTCCCCGTGCTGGGAGTGGTGTACATCATGTATTCTCTCTGGGTTCCCCGTGCTGGGAGTGGTGTACATCATGTATTCTCTCTGATTACAGGTGGCAGTGGGTTCCCCTTTCTGGGCGTGGTATACATTATGTCTTCTCTATAATTACAGATGGCAGTGGGTTCCCCGTGCTGAGAGTGGTGCTAGGGTTCATACTCTGGCCGATATTTGTTTTGCTGCTTATCGCCGCTGTCTGCTACAGGCTACAGTATTTGAGGACCATGAGAACCATGTCCTCTAGATCACAATCCAGTGAAGATTCAGGCTCAGTAGGGAGTATTATGTACTCCACCAGAGCTGTGGGTAGGCCATGGTGGACCGCGTCGTCCAAACTAAAAAGCGAACAGCCCGGAGCCATGCTTGGAGCCATGCCCGAGGCCATGCCCGGAGCCTCCAGAGATGAGGATACAATTTATGTAAGTAAAAATATATTTTATACGTGATTGATATAGGATTACAAATGTTCACAATAAACTTATCCTCAACAAATGTATCCTCTATTTGATCGGACAGGTGTCAATCACCACGCACCACAATGGCAACATGTGTCGACTAGTGTCAATCACCACGCACCACAATGGCAACACGTGATGACAGGAGGCAATCACCACGCACCACAATGGCAACACGTGTCGACAGGTGTCAATCACCACGCACCACAATGGCAACACGTGACTAGATGTGTCAATCACAACGGCAACACATGACGACAGGTGTCAATCACAAAGGCAACACGTGACGACATGTGTCAATCACAATGGCAACACGTGACGCCAGGTGTCAATCACCACATACCACAATGACAACACGAGACAGGTGTCAATCACCACGTACCACAATGGCATCACGTGACGACAGGTGTCAATCACCACGCACCACAATGACAACACGTGACGACAGGTGTCAATCACCACGCACCACAATGGCAACACGTGACTACATGTGTCAATCACCACGCACCACAATGACAACACGTGACTACTTGTGTCAATCACCACGCACCACAATGGCAACACGTGACGACAGGTGTCAATCACCACAATGACAACACGTGACTACATGTGTCAATCACCACGCACCACAATGGCAACACGTGACTACATGTGTCAATCACCACGCACTACAATGGCAACACGTGACGACAGGTGTCAATCACCACGCACCACAAAAAAAATGGCAACACGTGACTACATGTGTCACTCACCACGCACCACAATGGCAAGACGTGACTACATGTGTCAATCCCCACGCACCACAATGGCAACACGTGACGAAAGGTGTCAATCACCACGCACCACAATGACAACACGTGACTACATGTGTCAATCACCACGCACCACAATGGCAACACGTGACGACAGGTGTCAATCACCACGCACCACAATGACAACACGTGACTACATGTGTCAATCACCACTCACCACAACGACAACACGAGACAGGTGTCAATCACAATGGCAACACGTGACGCCAGGTGTCAATCACCACTCATCACAATGACAACACGAGACAGGTGTCCATCACAATGGCAACACGTTGACGCCAGGTGTCAATCACCACTCATCACAATGACAACACGAGACGACAGGTGTCAATCACAATGGCAACACGTGACGACAGGTGTCAATCACCACACACCACAATGGTAACACGTGTCGACAAGTGTCAATCAACACGCACCACAATGGCAACACGTGACGACAGGTGTCAATCACCACTCACCACAATGGCACACGTGACTACATGTGTCAATCACCACGCACCACAATGGCAACACGTGACGACAGGTGTCAATCACCACGCACCACAATGACAACACGTGACGACAGGTTTCAATCACAATGACAACACGTGACGACAGGTGTCAATCACCACTCACCACAAAGGCAACACGTGACGACAGGTGTCAATCACCACAATGGCAACACGTGACTACATGTGTCAATCACCACTCACCACAATGGCAACAAGTGAAGACAGGTGGCAATCACCACGCACCACAATGGCAACACGTGACGACAAGTGTCAATCACCACGCACCACAATGGCAACACGTGACGACAGGTGTCAATCACCACTCACCACAATGGCAACACGTGACGACAGGTGTCAATCACCACACACCACAATGGCAACACGTGACTACATGTGTCAATCACCACTCATCACAAAGGCAACACGTGACGCCAGGTGTCAATCACCTCACACCACAATGGCAACACGTGACGACAGGTGGCAATCACCACGCACCACAATGGCAACACGTGTCGACAGGTGTCAGTCACAATGGCAACACGTGACTACATGTGTCAATCACTACTCACCACAATGGCAACACGTGACGCCAGGTGTCAATCAGCACTCACCACAATGGCAACACGTGACTACATGTGTCAATCACCACTCACCACAATGGCAACACGTGACGCCAGGTGTCAATCACCTCACACCACAATGGAAACACGTGACGACAGGTGGCAATCACCACGCACCACAATGGCAACACGTGACGACAAGTGTCAATCACCACGCACCACAATGGCAACACGTGACGACAGGTGTCAATCACCACTCACCACAATGGCAACACGTGACGACAGGTGTCAATCACCACACACCACAATGGCAACACGTGACGACAGGTGGCAATCACCACGCACCACAATGGCAACACGTGACGCCAGGTGTCAATCACCTCACACCACAATGGCAACACGTGACGACAGGTGTCAATCAGCACTCACCACAATGGCAACACGTGACTACATGTGTCAATCACCACTCACCACAATGGCAACACGTGACGCCAGGTGTCAATCACCTCACACCACAATGGAAACACGTGACGACAGGTGGCAATCACCACGCACCACAATGGCAACACGTGACGACAAGTGTCAATCACCACGCACCACAATGGCAACACGTGACGACAGGTGTCAATCACCACTCACCACAATGGCAACACGTGACGACAGGTGTCAATCACCACACACCACAATGACAACACGTGACTACATGTGTCAATCACCACTCACCACAATGGCAACACGTGACGCCAGGTGTCAATCACCTCACACCACAATGGCAACACGTGACGACAGGTTGCAATCACCACTCACCACAATGGCAACACGTGACTACATGTGTCAATCACTACTCACCACAATGGCAACACGTGACGCCAGGTGTCAATCACCACGCACCACAATGGCAACACGTGACGACAGGTGTCAATCACCACGCACCACAATGGCAGCACGTGACGACAGGTGGCAGTCACCTCACACCACGATGGCAACACGTGACTACATGTGTCAATCACCACGCACCACAATGGCAACACGTGACTACATGTGTCAATCATCACTCACCACAATGGCAACACGTGACGCCAGGTGTCAATCACCACGCACCACAATGGCAACACGTGACGACAGGTGGCAATCACTACGCACCACAATGGCAACACGTGACGCCAGGTGTCAATCACCTCACACCACAATGGCAACACGTGACGACAGGTGTCAATCACCACACACCACAATGGCAACACGTGACGACAGGTGTCAATCACCACTCACCACAATGGCAACACGTGACGACAGGTGGCAATCACCACGCACAACAATGGCAACACGTGACGACAGGTGTCAATCACCACTCACCACAAGGGCAACACGTGACGACAGGTGTCAATCACCACGCACAACAATGGCAACACGTGACGACAGGTGTCAATCACCACGCACCACAGGGGCAACACGTGACGACAGGTGGCAATCACCACACACCACAAGGGCAACACGTGACGACAGGTGTCAATCACCACGCACCACAAGGGCAACACGTGACGACAGGTGTCAATCACCACTCACCACAATGGCAACACGTGACGACAGGTGTCAATCACCACTCACCACAATGGCAACACGTGACGACAGGTGGCAATCACCACACACCACAATGGCAACACGTGACGACAGGTGTAAATCACCACGCACCACAATGGCAGCACGTGACTACATGTGTCAATCACCACTCACCACAATGGCAACACGAGACGACAGGTGTCAATCACCACACACCACAATGGCAACACGTGACGACAGGTGTCAATCACCACTCACCACAATGGCAACACGTGACGACAGGTGTCAATCACCACTCACCACAATGGCAACACGTGACGACAGGTGGCAATCACCACACACCACAATGGCAACACGTGACGACAGGTGTCAATCACCACGCACCACAATGGCAGCACGTGACTACATGAGTCAATCACCACTCACCACAATGGCAACACGAGACGACAGGTGTCAATCACCACACACCACAATGGCAACACGTGACGACAGGTGTCAATCACCACTCACCACAATGGCAACACGTGACGACAGGTGTCAATCACCACTCACCACAATGGCAACACGTGACGACAGTTGGCAATCACCACACACCACAATGGCAACACGTGACGACAGGTGTCAATCACCACGCACCACAATGGCAGCACGTGACTACATGTGTCAATCACCACTCACCACAATGGCAACACGAGACGACAGGTGTCAATCACCACACACCACAATGGCAACACGTGACGACAGGTGTCAATCACCACTCACCACAATGGCAACACGTGACGTCAGGTGTCAATCACCACTCACCACAATGGCAACACGTGACTACATGTGTCAATCACCACACACCACAATGGCAACACGTGACGACAGGTGTCAATCACCACACACCACAATGGCAACACGTGACGACAGGTGTCAATCACCACACACCACAATGGCAACACGTGACGACAGGTGTCAATCACCACTCACCACAATGGCAACACGTGACGACAGGTGTCAATCACCACTCACCACAATGGCAACACGTGACGACAGGTGTCAATCACCACACACCACAATGGCAACACGTGACGACAGGTGTCAATCACCACGCACCACAATGACAACACGTGACTACATGTGTCAATCACCACGCACCACAATGGCAACACGTGACGACAGGTGTCAATCACCACGCACCAGAATGACAACACGTGACTACATGTGTCAATCACCACTCACCACAACGACAACACGAGACAGGTGTCAATCACAATGGCAACACGTGACGCCAGGTGTCAATTACCACTCATCACAATGACAACACGAGACAGGTGTCAATCACAATGGCAACACGTTGACGCCAGGTGTCAATCACCACTCATCACAATGACAACACGAGACGACAGGTGTCAATCACCACTCACCACAAGGGCAACACGTGACGACAGGTGTCAATCACCACGCACAACAATGGCAACACGTGACGACAGGTGTCAATCACCACGCACCACAGGGGCAACACGTGACGACAGGTGGCAATCACCACACACCACAAGGGCAACACGTGACGACAGGTGTCAATCACCACGCACCACAAGGGCAACACGTGACGACAGGTGTCAATCACCACTCACCACAATGGCAACACGTGACGACAGGTGTCAATCACCACTCACCACAATGGCAACACGTGACGACAGGTGGCAATCACCACACACCACAATGGCAACACGTGACGACAGGTGTAAATCACCACGCACCACAATGGCAGCACGTGACTACATGTGTCAATCACCACTCACCACAATGGCAACACGAGACGACAGGTGTCAATCACCACACACCACAATGGCAACACGTGACGACAGGTGTCAATCACCACTCACCACAATGGCAACACGCGACGACAGGTGTCAATCACCACTCACCACAATGGCAACACGTGACGACAGGTGGCAATCACCACACACCACAATGGCAACACGTGACGACAGGTGTCAATCACCACGCACCACAATGGCAGCACGTGACTACATGAGTCAATCACCACTCACCACAATGGCAACACGAGACGACAGGTGTCAATCACCACACACCACAATGGCAACACGTGACGACAGGTGTCAATCACCACTCACCACAATGGCAACACGTGACGACAGGTGTCAATCACCACTCACCACAATGGCAACACGTGACGACAGGTGGCAATCACCACACACCACAATGGCAACACGTGACGACAGGTGTCAATCACCACGCACCACAATGGCAGCACGTGACTACATGTGTCAATCACCACTCACCACAATGGCAACACGAGACGACAGGTGTCAATCACCACACACCACAATGGCAACACGTGACGACAGGTGTCAATCACCACTCACCACAATGGCAACACGTGACGTCAGGTGTCAATCACCACTCACCACAATGGCAACACGTGACTACATGTGTCAATCACCACACACCACAATGGCAACACGTGACGACAGGTGTCAATCACCACACACCACAATGGCAACACGTGACGACAGGTGTCAATCACCACACACCACAATGGCAACACGTGACGACAGGTGTCAATCACCACTCACCACAATGGCAACACGTGACGACAGGTGTCAATCACCACTCACCACAATGGCAACACGTGACGACAGGTGTCAATCACCACACACCACAATGGCAACACGTGACGACAGGTGTCAATCACCACGCACCACAATGACAACACGTGACTACATGTGTCAATCACCACGCACCACAATGGCAACACGTGACGACAGGTGTCAATCACCACGCACCAGAATGACAACACGTGACTACATGTGTCAATCACCACTCACCACAACGACAACACGAGACAGGTGTCAATCACAATGGCAACACGTGACGCCAGGTGTCAATCACCACTCATCACAATGACAACACGAGACAGGTGTCAATCACAATGGCAACACGTTGACGCCAGGTGTCAATCACCACTCATCACAATGACAACACGAGACGACAGGTGTCAATCACAATGGCAACACGTGACGACAGGTGTCAATCACCACACACCACAATGGCAACACGTGTCGACAAGTGTCAATCACCACGCACCACAATGGCAACACGTGACGACAGGTGTCAATCACCACTCACCACAATGGCACACGTGACTACATGTGTCAATCACCACGCACCACAATGGCAACACGTGACGACAGGTGTCAATCACCACGCACCACAATGGCAACACGTGACGACAGGTTTCAATCGCAATGACAGCACGTGACGACAGGTGTCAATCACCACGCACCACAATGGCAACACGTGACGACAGGTGTCAATCACCACGCACCACAATGGCAACACGTGACGACAGGTTTCAATCACAATGACAGCACGTGACGACAGGTGTCAATCACCACTCACCACAATGGCAACACGTGACGACAGGTGTCAATCACCACAATGGCAACACGTGACTACATGTGTCAATCACCACTCACCACAATGGCAACAAGTGAAGACAGGTGGCAATCACCACGCACCACAATGGCAACACGTGACGACAAGTGTCAATCACCACGCACCACAATGGCAACACGTGACGACAGGTGTCAATCACCACTCACCACAATGGCAACACGTGACGACAGGTGTCAATCACCACACACCACAATAGCAACACGTGACTACATGTGTCAATCACCACTCATCACAATGGCAACACGTGACGCCAGGTGTCAATCACCTCACACCACAATGGCAACACGTGACGACAGGTGGCAATCACCACGCACCACAATGGCAACACGTGTCGACAGGTGTCAGTCACAATGGCAACACGTGACTACATGTGTCAATCACTACTCACAACAATGGCAACACGTGACGCCAGGTGTCAATCACCTCACACCACAATGGCAACACGTGACGACAGGTGGCAATCACCACGCACCACAATGGCAACACGTGACGACAAGTGTCAATCACCACGCACCACAATGGCAACACGTGACGACAGGTGTCAATCACCACTCACCACAATGGCAACACGTGACGACTGGTGTCAATCACCACACACCACAATGGCAACACGTGACTACATGTGTCAATCACCACTCACCACAATGGCAACACGTGACGCCAGGTGTCAATCACCTCACACCACAATGGCAACACGTGACGACAGGTGGCAATCACCACTCACCACAATGGCAACACGTGACTACATGTGTCAATCACTACTCACCACAATGGCAACACGTGACGCCAGGTGTCAATCACCACGCACCACAATGGCAACACGTGACGACAGGTGTCAATCACCACGCACCACAATGGCAGCACGTGACGACAGGTGGCAATCACCACACACCACGATGGCAACACGTGACTACATGTGTCAATCACCACGCACCACAATGGCAACACGTGACTACATGTGTCAATTATCACTCACCACAATGGCAACACGTGACGCCAGGTGTCAATCACCACGCACCACAATGGCAACACGTGACGACAGGTGGCAATCACTACGCACCACAATGGCAACACGTGACGCCAGGTGTCAATCACCTCACACCACAATGGCAACACGTGACGACAGGTGTCAATCACCACACACCACAATGGCAACACGTGACGACAGGTGTCAATCACCACTCACCACATTGGCAACACGTGACGACAGGTGGCAATCACCACGCACAACAATGGCAACACGTGACGACAGGTGTCAATCACCACTCACCACAAGGGCAACACGTGACGACAGGTGTCAATCACCACACACCACAAGGGCAACACGTGACGACAGGTGTCAATCACCACGCACCACAAGGGCAACACGTGACGACAGGTGTCAATCACCACTCACCACAATGGCAACACGTGACGACAGGTGTCAATCACCACTCACCACAATGGCAACACGTGACGACAGGTGGCAATCACCACACACCACACTGGCAACACGTGACGACAGGTGTAAATCACCACGCACCACAATGGCAGCACGTGACTACATGTGTCAATCACCACTCACCACAATGGCAACACGAGACGACAGGTGTCAATCACCACACACCACAATGGCAACACGTGACGACAGATGTCAATCACCACTCACCACAATGGCAACACGTGACGACAGGTGTCAATCACCACTCACCACAATGGCAACACGTGACGACAGGTGGAAATCACCACGCGTCACAATGGCAACACGTGACGACAGGTGGCAATGGCAACGCATGACGTTGACCCGATGTTGGTTTAATATTGTGCCAAAGTCGACCAATATAAAACCTTTAACCACCAAATTATTTAATTTGAATTTTTACCCAATTGAAGTTGTGTCTAGCTACCGCGACATACAAGTTCCATTGGGCTAAAATCACTCATATTTGTTTAATTTGAGACCAAACATTTGCAAATCTTGATCTGAAAACACACTTTTCAATCCCAATAACTGTGATTTGATCGCTAATAAGAGTAATTAAAAACGACTGTGGTCGCGTTTAGCGATTTATAGGTTAGCGCCTCAGAGCTCGGGACACCGAGAATTTAGGCGCATTTGAAGTTTTTCATTCAATTTTATTTCATAAATCAACACTCATCAGAGACTGTGGTTCCCGCAAACAAATTACACGCTGACCCAGTGCCTATTTAATGTTGGCCCACTGTCTACACCTCTGGCCCAACATTAAATCAGCATTGGCCGAATGTCTCGTATTCGCTGGGGATCTTACTACTCACTAAATGTCTCTTAAAAATATTCCACGTCTGTTTGTTGACCCTCTAGCTATGCCCGTGACTTTTATTCCACGTCTGTTTGTTGACCTTCTAGCTATGCCCGTGACTTATATTCCACATCAGTTTGTTGACCCTTTAGCTATGCCCGTGATTTATTTTCCACGTCTGTTTGTCGACCCTTCAGCTATACCCGTGACTTATATTCCACGTATGTTTGTTGACCCTCTAGCTATGCCCGTTACTTATATTCCACGTCTGTTTGTTCACCCTTCAGCTATACCCGTGACTTATATTCCACGTCTGTTTGTTCACCCTTCAGCTATACCCGTGGCTTATATTCCACGTCTGTTTGTTCACCCTTCAGCTATGCCCATGACTTATATTCCACGTCTGTTTGTTGACACTTTAGCTATGCCCGTGATTTATATTCTACGTCTGTTTGTTGACCCTCTAGCTATGCCCGTGACTTATATTCCACGTCTGTTTGTTGACTCTTCTGCTATACCCGTGACTTATATTCCACGTCTGTTCGTTGACTCTTCAGCTATGCCCGTAACTTATATTCCACGTCTGTTTGTTGACTCTTCAGCTATACCCATGACTTATATTCCACGTCTGTTTGTTGACCATTCAGCTATGCCCGTGACTTATATTCCACGTCTGTTTGTTGACTCTTCAACTATGCCCTTGACTTATATTCCACCTCTGTTTGTTGATCCTTCAGCTATGCCTGTGACTTATATTCCACGTCTTTTTGTTGACCCTTTAGCTATGCCCGTGACTTATATTCCACGTCTGTTCGCTGACCCTCCAGATATGCCCATGATTTATATTCCACGTCTGTTTGTTGACTCTTCAGCTATGCCCGTGACTTATATTCTACATCTGTTTGTTGACCCTTCAGCTATGCCCGTGACTTATATTCCACGTCTGTTTGTTGACCCTCCAGATATGCCCATGATTTATATTCCACGTCTGTTTGTTGACTCTTTAGCTATGCCCGTGACTTATATTCCCGTCTGTTTGTCGACCCTTCAGCTATGCCCGTGATTTATGTCCAACGTCTGTTTGTTGACCCTTCAGCTATGCCCGTGACTTATATTCCATGTCTGTTTGTTGACCCTTCAGCTATACCCGTGAGTTATATTCCACGTCTGTTTGTTGACCCTTCAGCTATGCCCGTGACTTATATTCCACGTCTGTCTGTTGACCCTTCAGCTATGCCCGTGACTTATATTCCACGCCTGTTTGTCAACCCTTCATCTATGCCCGTGATTTATATTCCACGTCTGTTTGTGGACCCTTCAGCTATGCCCTTGACTTATATTAGGCTACACGTCTGTTTGTTGACCCTTCAGCTATGCCCGTGACTTATATTCCACGTCTGTTTGTTGACCCTTCAGATATGCCCGTGACTTATATCCCAAGTCTGTTTGTTGACCCTTCAGCTATGCCCGTGACTTATATTCCACGTATGTTTGTTGACCCTTCAGCTATACCCGTGACTTATATTCCACGTCTGTTTGTTGACCCTTCAGCTATGCCCGTGACTTATATTCCACGTCTGTTTGTTGACCCTTCAGATAGGCCCGTGACTTATATTTCACGTCTGTTTGTCGACCCTTCAGCTATGCCCGTGACTTATATTCCACGTCTGTTTGTCGACCCTTCAGCTATGCCCGTGACTTATATTAGGCTACACGTCTGTTTGTCGACCCTTCAGCTATGCCCGTGAATTATATTCCACGTCTGTTTGTCGACCCTTCAGCTATGCCCGTGACTTATATTAGGCTACACGTCTGTTTGTTGACCCTTCAGCTATGCCCGTGACTTATATTTCACGTCTGTTTGTCGACCCTTCAGCTATGCCCGTGACTTATATTCCACGTCTGTTTGTCGACCCTTCAGCTATGCCCGTGACTTATATTTCATGTCTGTTTGTCGACCCTTCAGCTATGCCCGTGACTTATATTCCACGTCTGTTTGTCGACCCTTCAGCTATGCCCGTGACTTATATTAGGCTACACGTCTGTTTGTTGACCCTTCAGCTATGCCCGTGACTTATATTAGGCTACACCTCTGTTTGTTGACCCTTCAGCTATGCCCGTGACTCATATTTCACATCTGTTTGTCGACCCTTCAGCTATGCCCGTGACTTATATTCCACGTCTGTTTGTCGACCCTTCAGCTATGCCTGTGACTTATATTAAACTGCACGTCTGTTTGTTGACCCTTCAGCTATGCCCGTGACTTATATTCCACGTCTGTTTGTCGACCCTTCAGCTATGCCCGTGACTTATATTCCACGTCTGTTTGTCGACCCTTCAGCTATGCCCGTGACTTCTATTCAACGTCTGTCTGTTGACCCTTCAGCTATGTCCGTGACTTATATTCCCCGTCTGTTTGTTAACCCTTCAGCTATGCCCGTGACTAATATTCCACGTCTGTTTGTTGACCCTTCAGCTATGCCTGTGACTTATATTCCACGTCTGTTTGTTGACCCTTCAGCTATCCCCATGACTTATATTCCACGTCTGTTTGTTGATCCTTCAGATATGCCCGTGACTTATATCCCACGTTTGTTTGTTGACCCTTCAGCTATACCCGTGACTTATATTCAACGTCTGCTTTTTTACCCTTCAGCTATGTCCGTGACTTATATTCCACGTCTGTTTGTTGACACTTTAGCTATGCCCGTGACTAATATTCCACGTCTGTTTGTTGACCCTTCAGCTATGCCCGTGACATATATTCCACGTCTGTTTGTTGACCCTTCAGCTATGCTCGTGACTTATATTCCACGTCTGTTTGTTGACCCTTCAGCTATGCCCGTGACTTATATTCCACGTCTGTTTGTTGACCCTCTAGCTATGCCCGTGACTTATATTCCACGTCTTTTTGTTGACCCTCTAGCTATGCCCTAGACTTATATTCCACATCTGTTTGTTGACCCTTCAGCTATGCTCGTGACTTGTATTCCACATGTGTTTGTTGACCCTTCAGCTATGCCCGTGACTTATATTCCACGTCTGTTTGTTGATCCTCTAGCTATGCCCGTGACTTATATTCCACATCTGTTTGTTGACCCTTCAGCTATGCCCGTGACTTATATTAGGCTACACGTCTGTTTGATGACCCTTCAGCTATGCCCGTGACTTATATTAGGCTACACGTCTGTTTGATTACCATTCAGCTATGCCCGTGACTTATATTCCACGTCTGTTTGTTGACCCTCTAGCTATGCCCGAGACTTTTGTCTGATTTTTGTTCACTTTGAAGTGTGCATTGCTCCCATATCACAATGAATTAAATTGTCCAATACTATACAATTTGTAAGAGTGGTATACCATGATTGTATGTATGCTTAAGACGTCCACATTTCGCATTTCTATTATTTTCTGTGAAACTAGTTTGACGTATTTATGTGTCATGGGTTGTTAAGATCCTCCACCTACATATAAATGTGATTATATTTCATTCATTGTGGGGGTGAATTCCCAGGGCAATTCACATCCCACAATGAAAGAAAATTAATAAAATATAATCAAATAGTCAAGTTTATTATATCAAACTTATGCCCAAATATCCCTATTTAAACGAGTAATAGTATTTAATAGTGTCGCATGATAAGCGTCACCAGCAGGTAAATGCTTATGGACTAGCATGTATCTTGTATTGTAAATGTTTCTTGACCAGTATGTTTATTGTGTTGTGATAATTTATTGACTAGTATGTATCTTGTGATGTTTTATAGAGTTGGGAGCGTGCTGACGCCAGACCAAGCCTGACATGATACAAGATGTATGACTGAATTACGCTGATTATATGCGGACGTATTATAAGTATACATTCACCATATTGAGATTACAGTAGATCAAGTGCAAAAAGGGGCAGATATATAGGGGCTTTAAAAGAGCACGACTTGATCTTTTGTGTGCTTGATATGCCATGCACACAAACGACAGCTCCTAGCCTGCTCTTTAAGGTTCAATAAGAAAAACAATATTACGTTCCACCACATACCTAGGCTATCTATGGAGTCGCCTTGAGCTGGAGCTAATATTGTACAATAATAACGATGATATCTGAGACGACAGATATTAAAATAACTTTTCATGATACATATGCCGTTTATTACTTCTCATGGTATATATGCCGTTTATCACTTTTCATGGTACAAACGAAAATCCAATGTAAAATAATACCTCACCAGTTATTTTATGCACCAGTATTTTCACTAGAAGATGAATGGCTAAAACAACAGGTGGAGAATTATCAACACATATAGCATAGGATAATAATGCTCCCTGGGAGTTACGAGGTTTTGGTGTCACTCTGTAAAGAGGCACTTAGCACTTTTTAATTCTACAGGGGATGTGTTCATGCAGGTATTTCCCATTTTCTCGTCGATATATTGTTTTCAAACGTGTTAAAAAAATAAGTAGGATTTTAATAGAATAATTATTCAGAGTACTTCAGTTATTTGATATGATTTAATGTTTGTGATAATTATATAATTATATGTTACTATGATCGCTAAGAACCATTTTATTTCCCTTGTTGTTTGCATCAAGCCATACATAGCTATTGCGATTAAAGGCAGGGCAACTATTATTTTATTTACAAATCGATAATCCTGCACATATAGACAACTAAAATGTCTCTGTTTTTAGGAAAATGAGCGAGATGGCATAGATGTGGGTAGATGTGATGTGTGTATATTTGTGCTTGATCAAGTGTGTCCATTTGCGTGTGTGTGTGTGTGTGTGCGTGCATGTGTGCGAATGTTCATGTGTGGGTGTGGGTGTAGGTGTGTGGGTGTTTTTACGTACGTAAACAAATGTGAGACACAAATGATTATCCAGTGAGACCTTGAAGAATACATTGCCGTAGTTATGATTTTTATAAATGTAATAGTGCCATATAGCATAAGAGAATCGAAGATACAATAAAGTAAATGGACATCTTGATATGGAAATAGTGATATTATTATTATGTTCAAAATTACGTGGATATATTTTAACTAGTCACAAATATGTATAGATGAGAAGACTGGGTGTGCTGTTATATATTGTATAAGAGAACACTGCGTGTGCTCTCAAACACAGATTATATAAGATAACACTGGACACTGGGTGTGCTCTTATATACAGATTAGATAGGAGAAGACTGAGTCTGCTCGTATACACAGATTATATAAGAGAAGACTGAGTCTGCTCGTATACACAGATTATATAAGAGAAGACTGAGTCTGCTCGTATACACAGATTATATTAGAGAACACTGTGTGTGCTCTTATATATAGATTATATAAGGGAAGATTGGGTGTGCTCTTATATACATATTATATAAAAGAAGACTTAGTGTACTGTTATATACAGAATATATAAGAGAAAACTAAGTGTGCTCTTATATACAGAATATATATTCATTTTATTTATTTTCATTCACTACAACAAACCAGAATGTATTTTTAGGTCTCATTTCTCCGTCGATGCTAGCATAAATAAAGTAATGTAATACTATGCTTCTCATTTATGATATGTTTAGTCTATGCTACAGAGTATTCAACAAAACTTGACACTGCAAACGACCGGAGCACAACCCTGCAAATAAAAGTACCTGCATACGTGAGACGTATGCAGTTACTGCCAGTAGTCTTCACGTCGGAAAAACATTACTTTGTTATTTATAAATATAATCATACGAAGAACAATTGTACATTGCTACTTTTAATAATAACAAGATCATGTTCATTATGTTGGTTATACAAACTGTCACACTTGTCGTGTTCATTTGTTATGTGATAGTACAACTGTTTATTATATAATTGTATTAGTTATAAGTGTCGAGAGGCTTCACCAGGTGGGGCATGTATCGCGTCTCAACTCACACTTCTTGTTTAATGTTATCCCGGTGATGGGCCAACATTTCTAAGAGTTTGCCCCGCACTGCCCGGGCAACGGGTCAACAGTTTGACAGTTTATATATCTCTATTCTGATTATAGTATATTCTTCAGTTTATTCTATTCAAGATTTTAAATAATATTTTCATAGCAAATGTCTTATTCAGTAAATGTTTATCCTATTACCATAGGGGAACGGTCCCGTTAAACCCTCACGATGTATCAAAACAAAATTTTGCATCTTTGAAGAATGAACCTAATTTTTTTTTCAACTGTTTTAATAATAACACACATTTTTTTGCATTTGTCACCCACTTCAAGTCATCTTCATCCACTACAAGGACCGTTTCAAGCCAGTTCCAAACCAAATGGTGTCTATTTTTTAAAATATTAACATTTGTTTGTCATTTGGAGCCAAAAATTAAGTAATCAATTCTAGCTTCAAATGAATGAAAAATAGGAACAAATAATTTTGCATCACATGGATCAAATAATTAATAGTGTTTCGAAAGCGTAAACTAAATTATTTTTTGAAATATAAAAAAGATAGAATATCTGGTCTGTGTTTTCTATAGAATGTTGTGGAATATAGAATTATTTTTAATCTCTGTAGCCCAGCTTTGATGGAAGTGTTTTCATGTTTGATATGTCAATATGCACTGCTATATCACATTGAATATGGATACGAAAAACATAAGAAACATCTTAATGTTAACCGAACAAAACCATGACATGTTGTATTTTTATAGCAAATAAACTATTTTATATTATTATCATTCATCTTCTGTTGTTCTTACACTGTTTCAAGAAGGTGACCAATAAGTATTTGATATTGTAACAAGCAAATATAAAAATTTCACTATATCAATTTTAGTGTATGTTTTTTTGTAATGAATTAATTGCCTTTTAACAGATTATGTAATATAACCGCTGCTCTTTTGAAAATAAAAATGATTACTTTTGACTAAATGCTCATATACTGCTCTGCAAAACCAAAAGACAGTATCTGCTTACTTGTAAGTAAGCAGATAATGCCTTTTGGCTTTGCATGGACTTGTAAGTGAGCAGACACTACCTTTTGGCTTTGCATGGCAGTATAGGAGCTCATGAGCGTGTTCCCCACTCTGGTATTCAGATTTGAAAAGGGGTTTTAAGAAGTGATCACTTATAGACTAGCCAATAATATGAACAACAACTGTTATATACGCGAAGGATTATTTTGTAATCTTCATAAAAAACACTTGTGTAGGCCTACATGTGTGAATTTGTTTTAAAAAAGGCTAGTTCAGTATTCTGTTTACACTTGCATAACCATGATAACTATTTATTAAAATAATACACATGCATACCTATTGATTAAAATACTATAAGCCTATGGTATTACAGTAAGTCAATATTTTTAAATTTCAATTAGCTCTATCTGAACGAGATAACTATGAGCTCCAATATACCCTTCAAACATTGGTGTTATAGACGATTAGAGGACATGAGACGATACTAATTTACACTACTCACGAATAATGGTGATTGGGAAGGTTATTATATTCACAATGGACCTAGATATTAGAGACATACCACGTGTTTTAGATCTAGGTCAAGTGCTTGACAAAATACAGAACCAGCCAAGACTGCACTGGCATTGCGTTATGATAACGTAACATGTAGCACTGGTTATAAAACGTGTGGGATTATAATATATGATTAGGCCCTACAATGCATTTGGCACGATGTAGGATTATAATGTAGGCCTCGGAGTAGGATAATTATATAGATGACACGGAGTAGGATAATGATGTATATGGCACGGTGTAGGATAATGATGTATATGGCACGATGTAGGATAATGATGTATATGGCACGGTGTAGGATAATGATGTATATGGCACGGTGTAGGATAATGATGTATATGGCACGGTGTAGGATAATTATATAGATGACACGGTGTAGGATAATGATGTATATGGCACGGTGTAGGATAATGATGTATATGGCACGGTGTAGGATAATGATGTATATGGAATGGTGTAGGATAATGATGTATATGGCACGGTGTAGGATAATGATGTATATGGCACGGTGTAGGATAATGATGTATATGGCACGGTGTAGGATTTTGAGGCCTATTAATGCATATGGCGGCATGGTTTCAGACGGTGACACCAGCATCAAACCAACACTGGTGAACAATCTCATGATATGTAGGTATTACTAATGGACGATTCTCTTACGTGCGATAATGAAAGTAGAGTTTTCCACTGAGGGGGAAATGATATCCAGAATGATCTATGGACGACACGAGCTTCAGTATGGAGATCCAGATCCAGAGAGTTGAGCAGTGTGAGCCCATGATGAGAGGTCCTATGGCAGGTGGCAGGATGTTCAGCAGGATGTTCTCCACAGGGTGGGCGGGACAGCAGTGATGCCTATAGAAACCGTCCACTTGTGGTGTCTCTTGTGAATGTGTTTGTATAGAAGGGGTGTGTGGCACAACCTGCAAGAAATAGATTCTAAATTACCAAAAATACACACACACAGTGTTGGATAGGCCTACCTGTGTCTGTGTAGTGTTGGGTATCTGTGTGTGTAGTGTTTGTACCTGTGTAAGTAGGAAGACTTCCTCCATGAGCACAGCAATCCCTAGGTCTCTGATGATGGTGGTGAAGCCAGGCAACTCGGGGGAGAATGACATACCTCTGTATATCATCAGGTTCGCACTCATGTACATGAAGGGATACAGGACTAGGGTCTGATTGATTACCACCCAGAATAACACCTGTAACAGCTTCTGTTTACCAACCTTAGAATGAAAAAAAAACACAAATTAACCAGATACACCACATGACCTGATTGCAATCGGACTATAAGCCTAATGTGTAAATACGTGAATTGTATATCCTGATGACAACATACGCTCTGACACTGAGAAATGAAATTGCTTCATTACACATTGCTAATTGTAGGTTATTGGCACAGAACGTCTAATTTGCTTTTATCACACAACACATATTAATAGATCTTTTCACCCGACGACTCCAGTATAGATCCACACAGCATTTAGACCGTAGTGTTGTCAGTGCCGCTAAATGATTCCTGATCATTTACAGGGTAATTAATTCTTCCAATACAGTTGAATGACAAAACATGAGTAGTGTATGCCTTCATATATTTAAAATAAAAAAACGCTATTATTTTTGTGCTATTTAGTTTACTAAATATAGGAGCATACAAAAGTAACATTTCGGACAAAAATAATTTTACTGTGGGTTCTGATAAGCGAGTAATATATAATTATAGGCCTATATCCACATGACAGAGGGGTTGGAATGTGGATATAAAAATCTCTTACCACAATAAACTTCTACTGATTTATATAAAGTGCATTTTCGGATGCGATTATGGCTGGGATATCATTATTATAAATGAACTAGTCAACTGTGATTCTAGGTCCATAGCCCAGTTGTGAACATCAACCATATTCATTAATTGCGACACTCCCTTTGGTCGGTAGGCATAATACTTGTGAACAAAGCCCCGCCCCCTGTACGCCTTAGTACAGGCCGTAATATTGGATATTGATGTTCACTGGGATTAGAATGTTATTTTTTGGCACCAATGTTTTTTGTCTCTATTAGGTTTACTGATTCAGAAAAATGTTGGTGCTATTTTTTCTTTTTGGGTTTAAAGGTAATTTATTTTGAGGTCATTCAATATATAATATACTTTTTATATAGCAAACACTACAAAGCCATATTATTGGGATTTTGATAAAACCCAAGTGGATAAGTAAATTGGAGGAAAGGATAATATAATAATATAAAAGTACTCACATTTTGATGTCTCTAAAATCTGCCGTTTCCAAAATTTCCTTCGGCGAAGTTAATAGAACTTGATAACAAAGGAAAAGTTAGGGGTTTATTAGGTAAAGGTACTGTTATAGGTAAATGTTATAGGTAAAATTCTGAAAA
Organism: Flabesymbios commensalis; assembly: GCA_964017125.1. Taxonomy (NCBI): domain Eukaryota; kingdom Metazoa; phylum Annelida; class Polychaeta; order Terebellida; family Flabelligeridae; genus Flabesymbios; species Flabesymbios commensalis. Next base: position 75,678,956 of record OZ024916.1, read on the forward strand.
TTGGTAAGAGGAGTGCTGATAGTGAAATAAAACGGGTAAGTGACAGATTTAGTGGCAAAAGTGTATGGCTTGGCTGTGTACGTGTAAAAGGCTGCGGGTTGTGTAAGTTGTACACAACCACAGGGTGCAATCAAACGAATGACAATTCTAACATATTCCCGAGGACAAGAAAAATGCAATTTGCAATTGCATTGTATCATATAGGGAAATATAGCGCAAATATCAATAGAAAATAGCATTTATACATAAACAATAAAATGACAGTGGTAATTAACTCAGAAATACATTACACATAATAATAACTACATGTTATTGGCTTTTGGCCCTTTGTGCCATCAAACGCACAGAGCGACGAACTGTTTCCACCGGCAAATGGCCTACAGGTGGTGTTTCATCGACATTGTTGCATGGTAAAATAGATTCATTTGTGAGCTGTTGAAGTTCTAAAGGGTGCAAATGGTTGATTGAATAATTTTGAATTGAACCATCCCTTTTTACATTGGCAGATCTGACTTTATTATCATCACCCTTGAAGACTTCAACAACTCTACCCAGCAACCAAAATGGTCTGGACTTTTGTGGGTGACGTATGAGAACGATGTCATCAACATCAATCTTATTTTCAAATCTATGCTCATAACTATTTTTAGTACTTTCTCTAAGGGACAACAAGTAAGCATTGTTCCACAATTCATGGAAGTGTTTGAGTAGATGATTTCTGTTTGATAGGGACTGTAATAATAGGGATTGAGAAGGAGGTTCTGAAAGTGTGGGGTTTTCTCCCTCAATTCTCAGAAACAAGTTGGTATTAGAGTTGGGATAGATAAAACTATTGGGGGTAATCACTTCTAGATCCGATTCAGAAGTTCGATATGTCAATGGTCTAGAGTTAACTGCATTTTCAACATCACATAAGAGAGTGAGCATGTCAAAATATTCTATTTTAGATCGACCTACAGTTTTTCGAATACAGTTTTGGACTACTCGAATCAACCTTTCCCAAGTACTGCCTACCCAGGGAGAGTAAACAGGTATTGTAACATGTTTTATATTGTTGGTCTGGAAATGTTCCAGAAATTGGCTGCAAGAGAAAACTTCAGATATAACATCACATCCTTTTAGAAAGGATCTAGCATTATCGCTATATATGTGAGATGGAATACCAAACTTGTTGCTGAATCTCAGTAAAGCTGAGACAAAGGAATTAGTGCTCATATCAGATATAAGATCTAAATGAACAGCTCTAGTGTTCAAACAAGTAAAAATAAGTATGTACATTTTGCGCCTTTGTCCATAGTTTTCAACCCATAAATGGCCAGTAAAGTCAACTCCAGTATGACTGTAAGGTACAATCAAATTGACTCGGTGTTTGGGTAAGCTAGTCACTTTTGGATAATTGAATTGCAATCTATTCATTTCACGACATATCATACAGTGGGAAAGCACTTTTTTGATTACCAGTCTGCCTTTAGGCACCTAAAACCCTCCCAAGCGCAATGCATTGAGGGTAGTACCCACACCAAGGTGTTTTACTCTATGATGAAAATGAATAATTAACAGGTTAGTCAAGTGGTGACTTTTACCTAACAGAATATGATTTTGTACTCCCTCCTCGTGTGTTATATTCATGTTAATTCTTCCCTTTGATCTAATAACCCCTTCCTCATCTATGTATAAATTGAGGTCTTTGACCAAATCGGGAATGTTTCTATTTCCAGGAGAGTTTAAAAAGGAAATTTCCTTTGGAAAACATTCTGCTTGCATAGTCTTAACTAGATACGTTATGGCACTTTGAACCGTATCAATATTGACCTTGCATTTTATTTTAATGAAGCGGAACACCAACTCAGTCACTCTAAGTAACTTTCCATAATTTAAGAATGATTTTGTTGGTATACACTCCATCTTTGAACCTTGAAATTGGTCATTGTTTATTGCTACATTTGTTTGAATTGTTTTCCTATTAGCATCACTCAGACAGTTTAATTCGTTCACAGGCCAATCACTGTCAGCTGTTTTCAGCCATTCTGGACCGTATGTCCAAAATTGAAGTAAGTCTTTAAACTTGTTTAGGGACAATCCCCTAGTTAAAAGATCCGCAGGGTTTTGATCTGTTGGCACATACTTGAAAACAATATCCAAGTTATACTTGACTTTCAATTCTTGTGTCATCATACTAATGTCTTTCAGTCTGTTTTTAGCAAATTTTGGTTTTTGGTTTTTATTTGCTGGGACATCAGCCAAGACAAAACTACTTGGGCATCTACTGAAATCACAAGCCTCCTGAATGTAACATTGGGGTAGGAATCCAGTATTAAATGCAGGCATTTTACACCCAATAACACGGACAACAATTCAAGAGTTGGTAAGCTTCGAGGTTTTATAGGAGTGACTTTGGCTTTAGCAAACATCAAGTTGGACTTGTTATCTTGAACATTGTACAATGCAAGCCCATACGATTGTTTTGAGGAATCACAGAAAAGATACAAATCAGTGTCAAATGCCTCATTCACAACATATCTTGGAAATGTAACATTCAGAGATGTTAAATCATGAGCTAACTGGGACCATAAATTCATATGTTTTACCATGACATTTTCATCCCATGAAAGATTTTGTGACCAGAGCTCTCTCATGAAAATTTTACTTCTCACTGTAACAGGCAAATAAAGACCGAGAGGATCAAACAATTTGGAAGTTTGACATAATATACCTCTTTTTGTCTTCGCGTCTTTATCAAATACGGTTCCAGACAACTTGAATACATCTGTTTTAGTTGAATATTTGTAACTTAGTAACTTTTCATAGGGACTTTCATGCTCAATATATTTGTTATCGGAGATCATTCTATCTCTTAGCATAGGGCTATTAGAAGTCCAAGACCTCAAATCAAATCCACCCTTTCTCATTCTCTGGTCAAGATCTAAGTACAAAGAGAGAAATTTGTCTTGATCATTTGCTGTAAGCATCAAATTGTCAACATAAAAATTGTTCAGTAATACCTCAGAGCAGTAATCTGAAGGAAACTGCTTAGCATGGTGCTTGATGATAAAATTAAGAATGAAAGGACTGGCATTGTAACCGAGGATTATGGTTTTGTATCTGAAACAGCTCAATTTGTTTCCTTCTTTTAAGAAAAAACAAAACGTGTTTTTGTCTTCTTCGTGGCCTAGTTTAATCATCAGAAAGGCTTTTCTGATGTCTGAAATCTTAGTGAACTTATTAGCTTTCAAATATAAAAGAAGTTTTGTCATATCAGTCATCAAATTGATTCCAGGATATGCAGCTTCATTTAGAGATGGGGAATTATGGGTTTCAAGTGAGCAATTGAAAACTGGGCTGATTTTTGTAGTTACTTGCTGCTCAGTTTTAATTATGGGACGATGTGGGATCCACGTGTAATCAGCATATTTTTGAGGATCAACTTCTATTCTTTCAATAATTCCTTCCTCCTCTTGTTGTTCAAAAACTTTTATATAATCATCCATAAGATTATCTTTCTCTAACTTTTTAGAAACTCTGTCCATCACAGTTAAAGCCACATTATGGTTGGATGGAACCTTTTCCAGAACATCTTCGTGCCATGGAAGTTTGACATTGTAATGACCATCTTCAAACTTAATGGAATCTTCGAAGTCTTTTATTTTTACAGAGTCGTAATCAGTAATGGCATTTTCTTTACTATCAATGCCTAAGCCCTCGGTTTGAAACATCATATCGAGATTCCTTTCCACAGAACTTTCGGGAAATAAACATTGTAATGGGTCAGGATATGATGACTTGGGGTTCATGACAAAATTGACATGAGTCTCTGGACATTTAGCATATCTAGAAATAATGTGGTTATAGTTGTTGAATGTATCAGGTCTAGAGCTGGAAAAAACTAGGTAAGACTGAGATTTGTCTTGGGAATAGAAAGTTGTTTGCGTCTCCATAAGGCACAAGACCATTAGGAAATTCCCATGCAATACCCTTCATACATTCAACTGTTCTGGTCATAGACAAATTTTGTAGAACATCAGCACCAATTAGTCTGTCTATTTCTACAATTTCAGGAGGCAAACCGCCTTCATATTGAACAGCCACGGGGACACCTTTACATGCAAGATTGCTAATAACTTCAACATATTGAGGCATATTTAGTTGTATATGAAACTCCTTGTCGATTAACACCTTTTGATTAAAGGGTTTTAAATTAGGAATTTCAACAGCAACAGAAATTTTTTTCAACTCTTTCCTTTGAGAGCCCAAGAATGTTTTGATATCATGCTGTATAATTGAAACATTTTCATCTTTACATGCTAAGACAGCACAAACTTTTTCTGATAAGTAAGATCTTTGACTGCCGGAGTCTAATAAACATCTAGCTCTGCAAACTTTTGAACCAGTCTTCACTTTAATGTCCATGATGGGCATTATTATAGAATGTTCTGCCGATACTATTTCACTTGCATTTAAACACACATTAGAATTAGTCCGGCTAGGGGCATTTTTATGCTTGTCAATATATTTGCATAATGTACTTATATGAGAGTTGACCTTGCAATGTAAACATTGCTATTTTAGCTCATTATTTTTGACAGGACATTGTTGCTTTTTGTGAAATGGACTATTACAAAGAACACATAGACCCATTTCAAGACAACGCTGCCTTCTGGCCTCATGGGAATTATATTTCTCACATCGGTACATCACATGACTACTTGCATTACAAAATTTACAAGGTTTTCTGGGGTGAGAAGCTGACGATTGCGTGGTAAAATTTTGTAATGCAGAAGCCCCTTCGGGATTTGAATCCTGTTGATTCATGGTAGGTTCACCAAAATGACTACTAGGTTTTGAGAGAAACTGTTTATGATCATCATGACCTTGTGATACAGTTTTGCTTTTTTTCTCAAAAATTTTCTTTTTCAAACTTGTTCAAATGATCGTTTTTATCAAATCATGATAATTATCAAACAATTCTTTGAGGGAAGGATAATTTGATCCGATTTTATGAACCAATTCTCGCTTGAGGATAGCGGGTAGTTTATTGAAAACGATGTGGCTAATAAGTTTTAACCCAGAGGAATTGGGTAGTAAAAGATCAACACCATAGTTTTTCAAATCATGTATGCATGCTCTAGTTTCCTTCAAATATTTTTAGACATCTTCAAATTAGGGATCATATTTGGGCGAGTTGCTGATAATTTTAGTGAAATATTCTTCAATGATAAATTCTTTATCTAAGAATTCGGCATTTAGCAAGTCTAATGCAGCTTTGTAATTTCCATTACTGATTGACAAGTGGCTTATAACTGACAAGGCATAATCTGTTAAGTAGCCGCGAAGGTACGTTAGTTTGGCCGAATCATTCAGCTTACCACCAGCAGTCATTACATTATTAAACTGCATGAGAAAGTTTTGAAACAGCAACCTGTCTTTTTCTAGACCACTGAAACTTGGACATTTTAATTTAGGTGGCTGTATTGGGGTAACTGTGGGAGTGTACGATGACGTGTCAGTTTTCACAGGAGTAATCTTAGTTTGGACATCAGAAATTTTCTCCTGAACACCGATTTCATATTTTATTTCATCTTTGAAATCAGTAACACGATCTGTGTCATCCACTTTGATTTCCTTTTTTTCACATAACTCATGAATATCATCATTAATTTTGTCAATTTTATGCAGGTAGGTATTTACAGTGGTTTCCTGCTTCAACAAAAAATTACTTTGTAAAGTTTTTTGTTCTGATTTTTTATTCAAATCATTCACAATCATTGTAATTTTGCCCTTATAGGCGGCTCTGCTCCTTCTAAGAGCACCTGTAATGTCCTTAAAAGACATTTTGATTGCTAGATATGGGATATGTGAATATTCAACAATATATACTTATATCTGAATAGGATATGGACTTATATAAATCTGTATAGAATTTCTTTAGGTAATCGCTCACAAAATTACGATGTCATTATAAACGCCATAATTTCAAATAGTGCTGAACGAGTGGAAAAAATGAACAAGTAAACTGTGAACTGTGGTTAGGGTCTGAACTGAAAGGGTTAATATCCTGGTAAGGTATTGTGCACTGTTCAATCCGATTGTACAGCAAGTGCAAGGTAAATCATGGAAAAACGCGGAATTCAAGCAATAAGTATACTTTCCAAATTTGCGTGGTAATTAATGAACGCTTGTAAAAACAAAGCAAGTGACAAAAACAGTTGACTCGATATTATCAAGTAGTAACGTTCGTGTGTGCGACAATGGAACGCGTCCACTGCAGTTTAACACAGATTTCGGAAAAACAATAGAAGGTAAACTATGCGATTTACAGTAAAGAGAGACAAGACACCAATATGATCGACGCGACGACAAGATTGACAGCTGCAGACATTTTAGCGACTAGAGTGAGTAATACATTTCTAAAGAACGAGCAGTGGGACAGAACTACGATATAAATTAATAGTTTTCAGGCAATATTGAAACACTAGCCGAATACATTTTAAAATAATAACGAAATTTTGGCAAGATATTGGGATTTTGATAAAACCCGAGTGGATAAGTAAGTTGGAGGAAAGGAAGATAATATAATAATATAAAAGTACTCACATTTTGATGTCTCTAAAATCTGCCGCTGCCAAAATTTCCTTCGGCGAAGTTAATAGAACTTGATAACAAAGGGAAAGTTAGGGGTTTATTAGGTAAAGGTAATGTTATAGGTAAATGTTATAGGTAAAATTCTGAAAATTGGTAAGAGGAGTGCTGATAGTGAAAGCAAACGGGTAAGTGACAGATTTAGTGGCAAAAGTGTATGGCTTGGCTGTGTACGTGTAAAAGGCTGCGGGTTGTGGAAGTTGTACACAACCACAGGGTGCAATCAAACGAATGACAATTCTAATAATAAATAGCCCCTTCCGAGATGACATGTTTATACAGATAAGAGGAGGGGCTGACATGCGATCTAACCGTACCGGTAAAATCACGCCAACTTACTATACTAGTGAACGCCCTCTTATGTGGTGATAATAATACAGAACATATACGTAGGAAAAATACTAACTAACATTTCATCAATGCAAGTGTTAATATTACAGAACAAATACGTTACATATGAAATACTAACTATCAAATCATCAAGGTAAATGTTGATAATACAAAACATATAGATAGGAAAAATACTAACTAGCAAATCATCGAGGCAAATGTTGATAATACAGAACATATAGATATGACAAATACTAACTAGCAAATCATCAAGGCAAATGTTGATAATACAGAACATATAGATATGACAAGTACTAACTAGCAAATCATCGAGGCAAATGTTAATAAATACAGGACATATGAATATGAAATATATATCATGAGATAAAAAGTGATAATAAAGGCATACCGGTACATTCTGATTTCACGATCAGGTAGGAGACGTTAGCGATTAAGAAGGTGCCTGTCAAAAACACAGTGATAGTACTTTACCTCAGCTTCTGTACATTATCGACTTCTTGTATATTTTATACTTATGCAGCACACAGACCAATGGTCTATGATGAATGAATGAATAAACATTGTGTTGAAATTAGATGTTTGGATCTCAGGAGATCGTTTATTATATGTGCTCAATGGAGGGAATGAGAGGTAAGGGTCCTTCTCAAACTGCGTTAAAGTATCACTTATATTTGTTTATCGATCCCCGCGCTGAAAGGGTTAATCATTGTCAAAATGATTTTTAAGAATAAATTTATTATATCAACGTTAAATAAAATACCTATTTTATTGAACACGATCACAAATAGAAAATAAATATTTGAACGTCAGTAACAGAGCTGACAATAACCGAGGGGATAGTGTAGGCCTATGTTTCAAAATTAAATTGAAATAAAATGTGATCAAGCTAATAGAGATCACTTTAATAATAAGTGTACTAAAATATAAAAGAAACAGACATAGAAAACAAATAATCATTATAGTGTTATAGCATGTTTTTTTTTAGTAAATAGCAGCAATATCTCTACGCAAAAAAGGTAACATTTTTGATAATACCCACCAAAATACTGAACCGTATGAATAAAACATCTTCAATACATATTCAATAAATATTGTCAATTCTGTTTTCAAAACAACACTGTGACCAATATTTAATAGCAAATTTTAATTTTATTTGTGTTTTTTTTGCTCAAAAATGTTATTTCAGTTGTTAAAATATATCAATATTTTTAAATGGAAGTCGAAATAAATCTGTGAAAATCTGTTTTTTTTATAGTAACATGGTCGACGGTTACAAGATTGACAAACTCACCCCTATCGTTTTAAAGTACAAAATAACCTATTATTGTGCATATTATATAAAACAACAAAAATATCAATAAGCATGATAAGAGAACTATATGTTTGATTGCAAATTATTTGTGTTTCTCACTTCTGTGAATACATTTGAGAACAGTTTAAAACAAATTGTGTAAACGTATCAAATTTGCTCGAAAAAAAATATTGTGCGAAAATACAAAAAGTTTCTATTTTATGCTGTTCTGCTTAATCTTTCACCCGACATAAAATCCAACATTACGAATGCTCTGACTACATCAATTTGCTTAACACCACGATGTCTGGTACCCTGACAGCATCGCATAGCTCTGACACAGATACCGCCATTTTTAAATAGTTTCGTTTCGTTGTAATACGAACACTTGATTTTGCTAGAACACGCTCCCTTGAAATGTGACTCCGTTCGATATTTATCAAACGGAAACTGAATCTCTTAGCGAACCAGATTTGACACTCACAGAAGCTTACTTAGTAAAAGGCTGGACCGCCATAAATCAAAGACAACTGTATCTACATTTAATAATCTTCTATTACAGTCATATCATAAACCCTCTTGATTAAAAGTGCATAATTAATCAAATTTCACTAATCATTCTCAGATTGTGTCAGTGTACTGGCAAGTGTGACAAACGATGTGGTTGTAAAAAAGGCCTGGGTTTAATTGTGTACTATTTTGTCACAAGGATGGACATGCATGTGTGAAGAATAATAATGAGGCAGACGGTATTGCAAGATGATCAATTACACGATGAAGAATTAGTTGTGTTTATAATATTATTTTAGGCTATGAGTGCTCCCAATATGTCTTTAATAGTGTTACGTCCATTATGTGAAAGCAGTTTTTATATTTCCACCATTACTCGTCAGACCTGGGGTCAATTCCATTTTTTTAATTCCAATTCCTGATCCAATTTCTTTTTTTTTAATTCCAAGGCTTATTCCAATTCCTTTATTTTCATTTTCTAAAATTCCGATTCACACTCCAATTCCTAATTTATAATTCTTTCCTAATTCCGGACTTTTCCAATATGCTATAAAATTATCTGATTTTAGGCACAACGTATTTTATTGTGAGAATAATAAAAAACACACATTTTCTATGCGAGAGCATTTTTATATAATTAGTCAATCAATTAGAATCAAATAAACTAATTATTGTGACAGGTATTTTAATATAATTTCGTGTTAAATTCTTGGTCATTACATTGGATATTTTGTATAAGCTTTGTATATTTGTTGTAGCGTAAGCAAATAAATAAATAAAGAATCGCGCGAATTTAAAGCTTAACTAATACTGAATGAAAAATACTAAAATTCATCAGTGAATCATTGAAATAGATTATGCGTGTTGTCAGATAATAACAGTTACATGTTGTTTTATTTTTAAAATTAGTGGTGTTGCATTGTTATGCCAGAGCTAGAAAACTGTCACGGTCAACACAGTGTTATCGTAACCATACCCCCCCCCCTCCGCCTCTCCCGCTTTCTGTTACATCACACCTATTTACCCTTTAATAACACTTTGTATCCCCCTGTCATGTTATTAGAGTTCATTGACATAATTTAGTGCTTTATCATATTTAACTTATTGATAGCAATATTATGATTTAATATTTAATTTTATATCAGGTCTGTAATATTTATATTGTGATGAAATTGTTTTGGTAATTCTACTGGAAAAGACATCAGAAAAAAATGCAAAGACAGACTCAGACAGAAGAATAATTGACTTTAGGACTAAGAGCTAAGCCACCCCTTATCCACCCACCTCATGCTTGCCGAAAAACATATCAAAACGCTTGGTGTATTGGGTATATATCGTCAGATAATATCAATAACCTATAGAATTGATAAGTATTATGAAAAAAATTTCGACTCCATATGTGACCACTTATTAATATGGGGTATGTACTGTGTATATTATTACTAAAGTATTCAACAGCTCCTGTGTCAATAAGTGAGATTATAAATTAAACGATTCACTTTACACGTAAACATTATATTTATATTAGGACATCATTGTTTTTGAATTTTATATAGTGGAGCTGTTCAATACCCGCAAATAAATAATATCTACGCGTACATTTATGGAAATATTTGACTTTGGGACTTAAAGTGCTCCATAAAAGCATAACCACCCCTGATGAGCATGAAACATTCACCAATGCTGGCTCAATATTGAAGACACCGCATGAATGTATCAATTTTACGGGGAGTGCATTGTCGCTTCAAGAGAACAACGACCGGTCTGGTGTTTTAACACCCCACACCCCTCTGTGACAGGCCTGTGCAACCTTCACAATACCTGATTCCCCCTCCACTACAATGTGACGTTTTTGCATTTGTGTTGAGATTTTTTTAAAAAAATAAAAAGTTCAATTCCTTTTTTAATTCCACCTACTTTTTACTAATTCCAATTCAATTCCAATTCCTTAAAAGTTAATTCCCATTCGCATTCCAATTCCTGGAATTAGACTTGGAATTAGGTCTAATTCCAGATCAATTCCGGATTGAACCCAGGTCTGTTACTCGTTTTAGTTAGGGGCTATGTCATTTAAATTGTTTTAAAAATGTTGTTGTTTGTGTGATTGGAAGGTTGTTATCTGGATAAAGACTGACATTGGTTAACATGTTTACGAAACTGCCTATATTCATGATATTGTTAACTTGTAATGTAAATTCAAATTGCTTATTGATAATAAATCTTAGATTATCTTGTGGAAAGTCTTTCAAAGACAGATGTTTAAAACAAACCACCAATTTGTTATCGCCATGTATAAAAATAAATGTAATTTGATTTGTTTTCCAAGTTATTTTAATCAATCGAGAATAACGAAAAACATTTAGTTAGACATTTTAATCAATAAAATAGACAAAAGGGTTCAGGATATATTGTAATTAATGTTTTCAATACGACCGATGGTTGCCATTTTTCAAAATAGCGTCCCAGAACTACTCGCCCTGGCTTTGAAATGTCTACCCTCGTCATTTATATTGTATTATGAAGGGATTATTTTATCCAAATCAGTTGAGATATGCCGTGTTATGCGAGTTGTAAGCGGCTCTACATGGCAGGCCTATGCTCACATCCTGGTGGAAAGTGAACCCGGTTGTCCCACTATGGGCCTTGTCCCTGCACATGTTAGTAGCCTTGGACCAAGCATAGAACTCTACTTCAACCAATCACATGCGTCACGTTACCTTATAATAAGGTCTGGAGTGGAGTACTCAGCGAAGGGAGCGTGGCCTGGACTAGAGTACGATAGCGGACTGGGCGTGATCTGGAATAGAGTATATAGCGTAGTGGGCGTGGCCTGGAGTAGAGTACGATAGCGGAGTGGGCGTGATCTGGAATAGAGTACATAGCGGAGTGGGCGTGGCCTGGAGTAGAGTACATAGCAGAGTGTGCGTGGCCTAGAGTAAAGTACATAGCGGAGTGGGCGTGGCCTGGAGTAGAGTACATAGCGGAGTGGGCGTGGTCTGGAGTAGAGTACATAAAGGAGTGGGCGTGATCTGGAGTAGAGTACGATAGCGGAGTGGGCGTGGCCTGGAGTAGAGTACATAGCAGAATGGGCGTGGTCTGGAGTAGAGTACATAGCGGAGTGGGCGTGGCCTGGAGTAGATTACATAGCGGAGTGGGCGTGATCTGGAGTAGAGTACGATAGCGGAGTGGGCGTGATCTGGAGTGGAGTATATAGCGGAGTGGGCGTGGCCTGGAGTAGAGTACATAGCGGAGGGGCGTGGCCTGGAGTAGAGTACATAGCAGAGTGGGCGTGGTCTGGAGTAGAGTACATAGCGGAGTGGGCGTGATCTAGAGTAGAGCGTGATCTAGAGTGGAGTACGATAGCGGATGGGTTTGATCTGGAGTAGAGTACTATAGTGGAGTGGGCGTGGTTTGGAGTGGACAAAATTGTACTTGGACTGTCGACTTGTACGACACGGGCCTACATGAAGAGGGCGACAATCCCTGGTGTATAGTCCGTAATAACAGACTCTCTGTGCTGTACAGAGTCTGTAATCATTGCCATTCCTAAAGTTGTGCGCCAAAAATACGGTGCGCGTCCGATCGATTGCGCAATGAATTACTGCGTCATTGTTTGATCGCTCATTTTTAATTTAGTCTGTAATGACAGATGTATATCTCTTTAGAAGAATGCCTCAACGTGGGGACTTAAAGCCTTGTCTTTATAGGTGAATTTATCATCTAAATAGGGCTACCCTCACATTTTTCATGAAATTTTTGGTCTCAGCGTACACTGATCACCAGCATAGAAAAGGACAGTTTTTGCTATGCTGTCAATCTCTGACGTTGAACCATGCTGTTCACGTCAAGCTCGGACTACCGGTGTAGCCTACCTATCCTTTCATAAGCTGTAACACAGCTGTGAGCCACTTGTGAAGGGTTTACTTGATGTAAAACATTTATGTTTTTCATAAAAAAGTAGTTGTATGTGATAAATCTAATCTAGGTCATTTTGACAATCAAAATCAATCCTAAAATTAAAATCTTTGTATCTAAGTGTGTCTCCAATTTTTGGTGCCACTCTGTGACGTTGACTTACTACTAGGGTCACCTGGTGAGTGTGCAATATATTACTGTAACCCATTTTCTGGTTTTATTTTTTATTTTTGTCTTTAGCTATGTGTTACGAAACATATATATATTTGCACATTAGTGAATAATTTGACATTGTTTGCATCCTGCTTTATGAGTATGTTTCATCTTCTGTCAGTCTGTGCCAATGTTTCTGGGAGCAGAAACGATTTGTGCCATATGTAATTTGTCTTTACATTGGAGTCTAGTGAACACTATTCTTGGAAGATTAAAGGGACTGGCCCAGTCTAAAATCATCAAAAAATGGGTGATTTTAGTTTGGCTTTTTAATATGACCATATGATGTAAACATGTCCATAGACTAGAACTGCAAAAGTTTTATAATTTTTGTGCGGCGCATACACCAGTTAGACTAGATATAGAGACGAAATTCCTGATAGTAGTTGTTGAAATTTATCTCTTTAATCACATCCATCAAATGAATGACATATTTTCAATACATCATAATAAGGTGATAAGGTCGCAATCCACCACAATAAGAACAAATAATGGCATAATAACGTGATAAGGTCCCAATCCACCATATTAAGGACAAATAATGTCAAAATGACGTGATAAGGTCACAATCCACCACAATAAGGACAAATAATGTCATAATGACGTGATCAGGTCACACTCCTCCACAATAAGGACAAATAATGGCATAATGACGTGATAAGGTCATGATATACCTCAAAAAGGACAAATAATGTCATAATGACGTGGTAAGGTCGCAATCCTCCACAATAAGGACAAATAATGTCATAATGACCTGAAAGGTCGCAATCCACCAAAATAAGGACAAATAATGTCATAGTGACCTGAAAGGTCGTAATCCACCACAATAAGGACAAATAATGTCATAATGACCTGAAAGGTCACAATCCTCTACAATAAGGACAAATAATGTCATAATGACGTGATAAAGTCGCAATCCACCAAAATAAGGACAAATAATGTCATAGTGACCTGAAAGGTCGTAATACACCACAATAAGGACAAATAATGTCATAATGACCTGAAAGGTCACAATCCTCTACAATAAGGACAAATAATGTCATAATGACGTGATAAAGTCGCAATCCTCCACAATAAGGACAAATAAAGGCATAATGACCTGAAAGGTCATAGTCAATCCCAACAAGGACAATCTAAGCCTTCGTAAAGGTCATAGTCAATCCCAACAAGGACAATCTGAGCCTCCGTAAAGGTCATAGTCAATCCCAACAAGGACAATCTAAGCCTTCGTCAAGGTCATAGTCAATCCCAACAAGGACAATCTGAGCCTTCGTAAAGGTCATAGTCAATCCCAACAAAGACAATCTCAGCCTTCGTAAAGGTCATAGTCAATCTCAACAAAGACAATCTGAGCCTTCGTAAAGGTCATAGTCAATCCCAGCAAAGACAATCTGAGCCTTCCTTTAAGATATTAGACTTGAATAACTCACAAAATCCATCCATTCTCTTATCAACCATCAAAGCGCCGATTTTTTTATGAAAATCATGAAAACCAAAGGTTTTTTTTCAATTTGAATACCGGTACCTATGTTATGGGTCTACGACCATAAGAATTTTTTTTCTTACAGTGTGGGGATCGACGTCAGATTCTGACGTCTAAAATCGATCCCTATAAGGCAAACATTAAATAAAATTTATCAGATTAGTTCTGGTTTGGGAAAGTAATTTTCACTCATCAGAAGCTGCTAATTGCGCCAGCAATAGCAGCTTCTGATGAATGAAAACTGTTACAGAGTAGGCTAATGCCAAAGGCTCATGTCACGAAGTAGTCTAATGTCAAAAGCTAATGTCACAGAGTAGTCTAATGTCAAAAGCTAATGTTACGGAGTAGTCTAACGTCAAAGGCTAATGTCACGGAGTAGGCTAATGTAAAAGGCTAATGTCACAGAGTAGGCTAATGTCGAAGGTTAATGTCACGGAATATGCTTATGGCAAAGGCTAATGTCACAAAGTAGGCTGATGTTTAAGGTTAATGTCACGGAATATGCTTATGGCAAAGGCTAATGTCACAAAGTAGGCTGATGTTTAAGGCTAATGTAACGGAGTAGGATAGTGATAAAAGCTAATGTTATGGACTAGTCTAATGTCAAAAGCTAATGTTACGGTGTAGTCTAATGTCAAAGGCTAATGTCACATAGTAGGATAATGTCAAAGGCTAATGCCACAGAGTAGGCTAATGGCAAAGGCTAATGTCACGGAGTATGGTAATGTCAAATGCTAATGTCACGGAGTATGGTAATGACAAAGGCTAATGTCGCGGAGTATGCTAATGTGAAAGGCTTATCAGGGAGCATGATAATGGCAATGGCTAATGTCACGGATTAGGCTAATCACAAAGGCAAATTTCGCGGATTAGGATAATAGCAGAGGCTAATGTCGCAGATTAGGCTAATTTAAAAGGCAAATGTCGCGGATTAGGATGATAGCAAAGGCTAATGTCGCGGATTAGGCTAATTTCAAAGGCAAATGTCGCGGATTAGGATAATTTCAAAGGCAAATGTCGCGGATTAGGATAATAGCAAAGGCAAATGTCGTGGATTAGGATAATTTCAAAGGCAAATGTCGCGGATTAGGATAATAGCAAAGGCTAATGTCGCGGATTAGGATAATTTCAAAGGCAAATGTCGCGGATTAGGATAATTTCAAAGGCAAATGTCACGGATTAGAATGAATGAATGAATGAAATCTTATATAGCGCATGTATCCAGCCGGCGGCTGTTCAGAGCGCTGAACATCGAGAGTAACTTAGCAAGGCCTGTTATCATTCAAATTCCAACTCAGTCTCCTGGGAGATATACAGCTGAGCTGCCATTGAGGCGCATCAAGCTATTTTCATTCCAAGCAAATTCGCCTTATGTGCCAAGTACTCATACATTGTGGATTTTCTGGGGTCTCGCTGGATGGAAACTGCGCCTACGTCCATTGAGGTTTTTTTACGTCCAACTCTAGGTCAGTCAGACGAGCCATCTGATTTACGTGGTTCTCTGAGCCCCACGAGTGTATACAGCACCTGGCAGTCACCAGGCGGTCACCCATTCAATTATGAACCGGGCGCGACGTTCCTTAACTTCAGTGATAGAGCCAATCACGATGAGCGAACGCCGTATTCCGGATAAGGACAATAGCAAAGGCTAATGTCGCGGATTAGGCTAATTTCAAAGGCAAATGTCGTGGATTAGGATAATAGCAAAGGCAAATGTCGCGGATTATGATAATTTCAAAGGCAAATGTCGCGGATTAGGATAATAGCAAAGGCAAATGACGCGGATTAGGCTAATGACAAGGGCAAATGTCGCGGATTAGGATAATAGCAAAGGCTAATGTCGCGGATTAGGCTAATTTCAAAGGAAATTATCGCGGATTAGGATAATTTCAAAGGCAAATGTCGCGGATTAGGATAATTTCAAAGGCAAATGTCGCGCATTAGGATAATAGCAAAGGCTAATGTCGCGGATTAGGATAATTTCAAAGGCACATGTCGCTTATTAGGATAATTTCAAAGGCAAATGTCGCGAATGAGGATAATAGCAAAGGCTAATGTCGAGGATTGGGATAATAGCAAAGGGTTAGGCTAATGACGAAGGCTAATGGCGCGGAGTAGGCTATAATCATCAGTGTATTACAATTCTTATGAGAGAGGGAGGGGTAGAAATTAAAGTTTTCGACATGGTGAAACGCTACTTAATTGTTGAATAGACTTACCACGGTATGAAATCATTTGCCAGTTTGCTGAGCAGAGTTATTCCACCCATTACAAAGCTGTACTGTATGATAAATTCCCGCAGAGCCCCCGCTTGGCTCACTGTGAGAGTGGGGGCTGCTTTGCCAGCATGTCCCTCCATCCTAAAATAAAAACTGATGATATATTTCATTGCTGTTCCCTTTTAAGACTCAATGTATACAGTATTTAATCCTTAAAGCGGTAAATTTAATCAATTAAATTAATTTCACCCATTTGAAGTTGTGTCTGGATACCGCGACCCACAATTAAAAAAAAAAACTTAAAAAAAAAATCTGTCCACAAATTTGGATCCCTAAAAAACTTAGGTGTTGTTTGTACTGTATATTCAAACACATACCGGCATGTCAATGTGATTTATATTAGGCCTATTATGGCATTGTCGTCTTCTTTGATATCAGACATTTACAAATATGTGATGGGAGATGATCAACGGAGCCATAGTACAGCAGAAAGTCAGTGTTCCGTACATTATAATTACCTATGCCTATTATGGCATTGTCGTCTTCTTTGACGTCTGACATTTACAAATATGTGATGGGAGGTGATCAACGGAGCCAAAGTGCAGCAGCAAGTCAGTGTTCCGTACATTATAATTACCTGACACGTCATCTTATTTAACCCATTAAGTGATTTAATTGAGAAAGTTTCTCTCACTTGAAGCTGTGTCTTCCTGACGCGATACAGAGCTTCACATGAGAACACATTTGTATTTTTTTTTTTGTACAGATTTGTCAAACAGTCATGTTTAAATCTTTCTGTGGATTAAAGACAAAATTCACCTTGAAAATGTATGCCTACTATTGAAATATTAATAAAATGTTAAAAATGATATAGTTGTCATCGACACATAGAGGGTTCAATCGTCAAAGAGGCAGCCTGACCTTTCCTACAGGCAAGTCGTGGCACAAACATGGGGCAGATTGTAAGCCAGCATTAAAAAACATGAGCCGAACCTATTATGTTTGTTGGGACTACAACCCTAATATCACTTGCCACAAATATAATCTAATTATAACCGTAATCTAAAAACAATTCATTCTCATGGTTAGCGCTTAAAAGGTAAATGAATAACAGTAAATTCTACTCCAGAGGTGTCTGGAGTAGAACGGAGTGCGCTGCTAATTGCCACAAATTTGCGCGATATTAGGCCTACAGTTGGCCGGAAACACATTTAAATGTTGGGTCACTGTTTACGATGGGCCGACATTGACCTGACAATGATTTCCCAAGTTTTAAGCTATTATTATACAAACGAAAAAACTTTTAAAAATTTAGTCGGGGTCAAGGGAATTTTCGAGATATCTCTACCAGGGCCCGATTGCAAGAAACAAGATAATCTTGATGCTGGTTTAAACCGAAAAATGAGATCATCTAACCCTCTTGCTTAATCCGGTTATTCAAACGGTATTAACTATGTGATTAGATGATCTGCTATTTGCTCCGAACTTTACCAAAAATCGGACATGTCTTCTGTATTACGGAAACGTGTACGATATCATGTACAATCTTCATTTTTATATTTTGAAATGAAGCATCACTTCAGTAGGCTGACACCACAGATAATAGGGACTAATCAACTTCATCAGGTCAGCATATTCTATACTTGATTAGATGGGACCCACATAGGCCTATGTTAAACATAGGTGCCAATTTTTAGTAACCTTTTTGTCCATTATTCGCATTTTTACATAATGACGTGCGAAATACCAACTCAGCGCAATTTTGTAATATATATTTTGTTTACACATTTGATGAACCATTAGTTTAGTAGATAAGGTAACCTATTGTGCATTTTATGAATAAAGCATGAAATTTCTACCACTTGTAGAACATATCCCAAGGGTCATTTTAAGATGTGGAGGTAAACAGGATTTGACCTCTGATGACCTCTAGAGGTCATTGACCTCGAAAGGTCAAAATATGAACTTGCAAAATTAAAAAAGTATTGAAAATTGTATATTACAATCTCTATGATTTGTTTCTGTGTCCCACTAGTATTGATTAAAAGTGAATATTTTCACTATATGTTGCCATTTTGGCCTTTAAATGACCCTAAAGTAACCTTGACATGACCTTGGTGTTATGTATATGATTAACAGCAGTCTCTTAGAGTATTTGGCACACTTCTGAAATACAAAAACAGTTTATAGATATGGTAATACACAATTTTCACCACTTTTCGGCTTCGCAATTGGATATTTTGACCTTTCGAAGTCAATGACCTCTGGAGGTCACCAGGGGTCAAATCTAACTTACCTCCACATCTTAAAATAAACCCCAGGGTATGTACTAATAATGGTAGAAGATTCATGCTTTAATCATAAAATGCACAATAGTTTCATTATGGGAGCTTAACCACTACACTACATGATCATTGTGTACAGTGGCATACAATGGAATTGTCAAAAAGATGGTGCGTCAAACTGGTGGGGGAGGGTTACTTTTTCAATCGCTGTTTAACCATGCCATGTAGCACATCAAAATGATCTGTGTGACTCATGATATACGATAAAATTAATTCTATATCGTAGCAAGCATTATCTCACCTTATAATTTGGGAGCGTTGATTTATATTTTATATAAACGAAACATTTATGATTACCCGTACAGGTGGTACTTATTTCTAGTCATGCAGCTTTCTTATACAAACTAGAAGTAAAATACAAAAATGTGTACAAGATACACATCAGATGAGGTGGGATTGTCCTTTGTAGTCAATATAGTGTGCTAAATATACCCGCTATCATGACTATGAGATATAAATACATATAGTGGAGAATGTTCACCAAATACGTTATTATTTATTCAATGAAAGCTTCGCTCAGATCCTAAAGTCTACAAATCATATACAAATTACCACACTTCAGGCATATTATGAATTTAATGGAACTCCTGAATTCACAAGTGTTCTTGGGTAAACACATCACAAGACCAATAGACATTTTATCAAATACACGAATACTAGGCCTGGCTGTTATCCCTTCGGTTCCAACATTTTGTGTCTGTAACCATGATTTATGCTGATGCAATTATACTGTACCAACTTACTAACAAGCCTGATGATACCACGAACATTCCAGTGTACAATCCCAGCATGGCCCCCTTACGACTTTGTAGCATACTCACTGCAGTCGGTTTACAGTTTGTGCTTAATAAGGGAGCCACCATTAAATCTCAGGGGGGGGGGGGTTGGAGTACTTTTGAAATAAATAATTTCGGGTGGATGAATAATAATTAATTAACTTCAGAAACTGTTCTACATAAGCATGTAGTAAAATTGAGAAAATTCAGCGCGCGGCCGAGCCAGGTTGAATTAAATAATTTGTCCGATACAATAACTCCAGCCTCCCCCCCCGAAGATTGAATGGTGGCCCCCTAAGGGAATGCGGTTTTTACTTCTCGGCCCGTTGGGTCCGAAGGGGTATTGTCGTCCCCTTCGTACGCCGCCGCCGTCTCCGCCGCCGCTGCCGCCGCCGCACGCACTCTTTTGGCTACTACCATGATGCAACAGATTGAATTCATCATTCATACAAACATTCAACCCCTCTCGGCACTTTTTTTTACCTAGGGTCAAGGTCATAGTTCAAAGATCAAGGTCAAAGATTTAAAAAAAATTCTTGTTAACGCGATATTTTGAAAAATAATTATTGTATCTCTCCAATTTTTTACGTGAAGTTACCCATGAGTATGGAGATCACCTGATTAGATTTTCAGCTTTCCACCGATAATCAAAATGGCCGCCACCTGGCGATTCATTTTTTTCCGACCTAATTTTTTTCATAATTCCCTTGAAATCTAGTATATATATAGGTTTTCGGGGTCTGCGAGTCTATTGGCATTGTCCGTTTTCTTGTGCGACTGAAAACGAGGCTATGGCGGCCATCTTTATGTTAAATTTAATAATTTCTTGTTTACGCGATAACTTGAAAAATAATTATTGGATCTCTCTATTTTTTATGTGAAGTTACGTATGAGTATGGAGATGATCTGATTACAATTTCAGCTTTCCA
This sequence comes from Flabesymbios commensalis, assembly GCA_964017125.1. NCBI lineage: Eukaryota > Metazoa > Annelida > Polychaeta > Terebellida > Flabelligeridae > Flabesymbios > Flabesymbios commensalis. The sequence continues at coordinate 75,699,624 of OZ024916.1, forward strand.
CCGATAATCAAAATGGCCGCCACCTGGCGACTAATTTTTTTTCAACTTCTTTTTTTCAGAATTTCATCGAAACCTGGTATATACATATTTAGGTTTTCGGGGTCTGCGAGTCTATTAGTATTGTCCGTTTTTATGTGAGACTGAAAACGAGGCGCGGCGGCCATTTTGGTTTTATCAATTTTAATAAATAGTTTTTTTTTTCAATTAATTGCCTTGAAACCTGGCATAATAGAGTCACTGCATCAGCCCAGGGGTATTTGAGTGCTTGCACGGTATTTTTCATCAATTGTCTGCACTTTGTGTGAACATTGCGACAGGCGGCTGCCTTATCCTTTTGGCTGCTGCCTCTATGCAGGATGTGTAGGCTATCACTGCAGCAGCTGATCAAGTTAAACCCTTCCACCACCATATTTTTTCTAAGAATAAGGTTTGTTAACATCCGGCAAGCCATAGATAAATTGTATTCTAATTTGAAAAAAGTGCAATAACAGATATATTACAGGCCCATGTATGATTGTGTGCTTTTATTGGTCACTTATCTGTGTTTATCTGGTAACCATAGCAACCGAATTAAATAATAGCAGGGCCAAATCAGCCTAAAATGGGTGAAAATAGCTTTTTGGAGAGTTTTGCCCAAATTTTGTTCACTCGAGATGTCTATGGTGGTTGAAGCTCACCTAGACCCCAGAATGGAGTTATACCACAACACTAAAGAGGTTACAGGGGGTTTTATAAGGGCTGGAGGAGTGATACCCCATCAAATCACCCTTGTGTCATCCCTTTCTCATATGGCAGGAAAGGACCGAATAATACAATAAATATCATGTTTTGACCAATGGCCAGTACTTCAATTACTATATTGAATGAATCCCAACCCAAGTACACATGGTGACACGGGTTGGGGTTGGGAATGACAGGGGTGTTACCCCAAGGTAATAACAAGGTCATATCAAGGTCACAAGAAGGTCAAATCAGCTTAAGCAGATCGCGACCATCCCTCCTTCTTAAAAACCAAATTGCCCAAACATAGCTCTAAATTACCCAAATATTGTCATCTTCTTGGGTGGTACCCTGAAACCTTTGGGAAGATTAAAAAGATCTTTGTTTGACGCCTAAATTTGTGTAGCCAAACAAAGTTTTATTGGACTTTTTCATTATACTAGCCATTATACTAGCCACACAAGCCCGGACAGTAGCCACACAAGCACGGACACTATGCTGTGTACTAATTGGATGCTAAAACAATATATATTATAAGTTGATTGAGAAACCATCATTTGTAATCAGCTTAATCATTGCATCGCAAATTGTGTACATTAATATATCAAAATGTTTCACAAATATACATTCACTATATACACAGTTAACTAAAATGGAACTAACAAATTTGCATCTGTTTTGTTTTTACACTCTTCTTCATTATACTAGCAACACAAGCCTGGACAGTAGCCACACAAGTACAAACAGTAGCCACACAAGCACGGACACTATGCTGTATTCTAATTGGATGCGTGAACAACCAATGACATCCCACTGATGTGTCTTTTGCTTGCCACCAGATGGGGCCATCCTCTAATGCTGTCCATGAGTATAGACACGATTATGGACATATTATAGACAGTTTTGAGTGTCCGTGACTTGTGTGCTCATTTTGAATGGACACTTGGAAAGGACACACAAGGTCATTTGTAACAGATATTGATATATTTGCTTGTGTGTCTAGACACACAAGTAAAAATAGACACACACTTATTTTATGTACCCACGAAAAGTCACACAAGTATGGTTCCGCAAACACTCATAGACTCACAGACACACAGTCTCACAGACTCAAACACTCACAGTGAATGGACGATTCTCAACTGTATGAAACACTAAAGTACCATTATATCAAATTGAAGTTCTCAGCATATTAATTCCTTTTGACATGAACCTTTTGGATTTTTTAATCTATTATGAGTGATGATGCGTATTGTAAAGTGTAACTTTAGTGGCAAAGGTTAATCCTGACTTCTGGCTCACGTCTTGGTGTCAGGCCACAGATAATTCATACACGGTATATGAATGATATCTGATCACACAGTCCTATCAGCTGTGCTGTCGACCAATCTGGTTAATCCTCGTCTTGCGACTTTCCCCATCTTGCGAGGCCCGCATGAACACTTTTTCCTAAAACCAATGTCACTAGAATGGATGATCATTTTATCTACCACAAACTATAATTATATTATAGTTTGTGGTAGATGATCAGAAAATTAAACCAAAAGGGTCTAGTTTTTTGTAAACAAAAAAACTAGAGTAGTCCCCTCCCCCCCCCCCCCTAGCAGCATAACCAAAAGGTTGAAGGCTAATAGATGTAGTTTTAATGGCTTTTGTAATTATTGTTATTAAATGGCTCCTGTGGACAGTAGAGACTATGTATTAAGCGAAATTTATTTCAGTTTTGGAACCACGCCAATGTGCGAAACACAATGTGGCTTGTCCACACTCCCAAAAAACTCGAGACGTTGAATCAATGCTGGTCCAATGCTGGCCCACCGTCTTGGTAGTGTATACTGTTGGCGGTGAGTACAAGTCGACACCGACTCAATGTCTGTTAAATGTTGGGCCAGCATCGTCGGTGCTGGCCAGTATCCATTCAGCCCTAGTCTGACATGCTGGCGGTACCGGCATGCTGGTGGTACCGGTATGATGCTTTGAACCAAAGCTGGATTATTGTTGGCCCGCCATCTGTGAGGCTGGCCCACAGTAGAGACTATGTATTAAACGGAATTTATTATTCAGTTTTGGAGCCACGCCAATGTGCGAAACACAATGTGGCTTGTCAACACTCCCAAAAAACACGAGACGTTGAATCAATGCTGGTCCAATGCTGGCCAACCATCTTGGTAGTGCATACTGCTGGCGGCGAGTACAAGCCGACACCGACCCAATGTCTGTTAAATGTTGGGCCAGCATCGTCGGTGCTGGCCAGTATCCATTCAGCCCTAGTCTGTCATGCTGGCGCTACCGGCATGCTGGCTGTACCGGTATGATGCTTTGAACCAAAGCTGGATTATTGTTGGCCCGCCATCTGTGAGGCTGGCCCACATTCAGCGTGGCGCCAGACAATACACGGTAACCCAATACTGGGCTAATGTTGGCTCAGCGTCGTACATGGTGGGCCATCATTAGCCCAGCATTGGGTCAACGTCTCGTGTTTGACCGCCTGTATGATAGAAATGAATGGGACAGAGCGAACAGAGGTAAACCAACATTTATCCACCTCTGTGTACAGAGGGAAGACATAATAACTGAGAATACTGGCTGAATTGATGGGAATACGAGCGGAAATAACGGGGAATACTGACTGAAATTAAGAGGGATACTGACTGAAATAAAGGGAAAACTGACTGAAATAACGGAGAATAATCACTGAAATAACGAGGAATAATGACTAAAATAACGAGGGCTACTTGCTGAAATAATGGGAGATAATTTGTGAAAATTCAGTAATACAAGGGCTTACATTTTCAGTTTCATCTTGCTCAATCCTCAAATCGTGCAAAGCATTTGTCGGATACAAAATATAAGTGTGTTGTAATGTGCTCAGATAATCTTTCATAGTGATTACATTTTTAGAACTAGTGAATATAGTCTTTGTGGGTTCGTGGTCATTAAACGTACCACTCTGTAAATAAAACAAACCACTCCTGTCAGTATACTCTAGATCTGATAATATTCGAGAGGTTTTATTTTTTGCGAATTTCGCGAGGAGGACAAATTTGCGAATTCAAGAATATCGCGAAAATTATCATCATTATAGTAGCGCTACTAACGAAAAATGAATTCTGAACTTCGTAAAAAGTCCCAAAATCAGAAATTGAAACACTCGAAAATACATCTACGGTATATGTTACCATAGTAAAAGTGCCATTCGCTCCGGCATATCATGTAAACTCGTCATTACATTTTTTCATTAGAGTGCTTTGACAAAACCGGTGCACATGCCATCTTACTGCAACGTATTCAAATATATGACTTTTTTAAAGCGGTCAGACCCCCAGGCCTTCTTCAAACACAGGAAGCGGTTATTGCTATAATAAGTGGATAGACTGACATTGAGATCATACAGTCGTATCTGGGAAAGGATTAGCGCCTGACCTCTTGAGCGCTAGAGGCGCAGATTTGCGTCATCGGAGAAAGGTAAATATAACTTAATATACAGCCCTCTAAAAATATGGATCCACCACACGCATTATACATACAGCTGTTGCAAATAGCCTCTGATCGATTTTAATTTACTCTGTGAATTATAAAGCTATTCGCCTGAAATTTGGCAACAGTATCTAACTGGTATCCGTTAACATTACTGTGCAAGAAAATCTGCGAAACGTAGCATTAAAAAAAAAATACGTTCTCAAAAAATGGTAGTTAAAACAGGGTATTTTAAACATTTTTAAGAAAATATTCTGTGGGGATGGCATCGAGATGGAAATGTAGATATATTATGTAAAACTTCAAACAATCCTTCTGAGTAAATATTGACTAACAAAAATAGCATTGTTATTTTAATTGTCAAATGTAGAATTTAAAAGGTCAATACTACACTCCGTAGCAAACAGCCAACGTTGGTTCAATGTTGAACAACACTCCAAGTGTTGACACAACTTCAAGTGGGGGAATATTTAAATTATCTAGTTAGTGCTTTAAAGTTTAAAGGAGGTTTTGGTTTCGTCATGGCTATTTAGAGACACCAGCCTGCGGATTCCCATTCCACGGTATTCCACAGGTTCAAACTGAACTGCCACACTGGCCCGAAATTGAAACATCATTGGATAATTGTATTTTTATTATGAAATGTAGAAACTAAATGGTGGAGTGGTCTTCTTGTTTTTATTCAAGCAATGAATGGAGAATCCCCCGACACATCATTGAACCAGCATTTGTCCCCATAATAGGCCTACTGCCGTGCAAAGCCAAAAGGCAGTATCTGCTCACTTTACAAGTAAGCAGATACTGTATTTTGCTTTCGCGCAGCAGTATAGTGATCCAGAAAATCCTGGATAAATTCGAACGAGCATGAGGGTCATAGCAACATACCAGACTCCTCCGGGAATATTCTGTCCAAATTTCAAGTTGATTGGATAAAAACTGAGGGAGATATAACGTTTCAAAAAATCTTCACAGATGTTAATCAAAAATAGATTAACAATTAAAAGTAGAAGGGAATGGTGACTTTTCAAGTAACAATAATGTCTGGACTACGTTTTATGAGTTTTTTGTTGGCCATTTTGAATTTTGTTGGGTTATGTTTATTATGGCAGATTGATTGGAATTCAATTTATGTTTTTTTTTGGCAGCCATTTTAAATTGGAATTTTAGATTTCAGACTTCAGAATTCGGACTTCAGACTTCATTTCAGAAATCAGAAGTCCCCACTGAGCTTTTGTACTTTTAAATAGATTTCTTTGTGAAATGGAAATACATTCAGAGGGCCCAATAATCACATTGACTTGACTCTCTGTTGGTTTAATGTTGTATCACTGTCTACCCCGCAGGCCAAATATTAAAACAACATTGGTTGAACGTTTTGTGATAGAATTACAACTGTTATTTTAATTGTCAAATCTAGCAATTAAAAGATTATTACTGTTCATAGTAAACACTCAAGGTTGGTTCAATGGAGGGCTTCCGTCTAGAAGACTGGCCCTGCATTTAAAGAGCATTAGGCAAATGTAATTTAATTTATCAAATCTAGCATTTATAAGGTTAATAGGGAGACCCAGTCTGGACAAACTGCCCGCATTTCAGCTTGAGTCTATCCACGCAATGAATGGATTTCTTGATCCATTCCGGTTCTCGGTCCATCGGTCTTCTCGGTCCATCGGTGTTATCGTCTATTCCTGTTCTCGGTCCATTGGTCTTCTTAGTCCATTGGTGTTCTCGGTCCATTCCTATTTTTGGTCCATTCCTGTTCTCAGTCCATTTCTGTTTTCGGTCTATTGCAATCTCCTTAGATTCAGATTCATTAATCTGATTAAAATTAAAAAAATAAATACACAATTTATGACACAGCGTGATACTATAATATTTGCTACTAGGTGACCTGCATAAAGATCTGTCAATAGGCGCTGGTGTAGAGGTCATTGTGATTTAGAGACCTGCATTAACATCAGTCAATGATCGCTGATGTAGAGGTCATCGTGATTCAGAGACCTATATTAAGATCAGTCAATGGTCGCTGATGTAGAGGTCATTGTGATTTAGGGACCTTCACCAAGATCAATTAATGGTCGCTGGTCTGGAGGTTATTGTGATTTAGAGACCTGCTTTGAGATCAGTCAATGGTCGCTGGCGCTGAGGTCATTGTGATTCAGAGTCCTGGATTAAGATCAGTTAATGGTCGCAGGTGTGGAGGTCATTGTGATTCAGATACCTGCATTAAGATCAGTCAATGGTCGCTGGTGTGAAGGTCATTGTAATTCAGAGACCTGAATTAAGATCAATCAATGGTCGCTGGTGTGAAGGTCATTGTGATTCAGAGACCTGTATTAAGATCAGTCAATATTCGCTGGTGTAAAAGTCATTGTGATTCGGACACCTGTATTAAGATCAGTCAATGGTCGCTGGTGTGGAGGTCATTGTGATTCAGAGACCTGTATAAGGATCAGTTAATGGTCGCTGGCGCTGAGGTCATTGTGATTCAGAGACCTGTATTAAGATCAGTCGATGGTCGCTGGTGTGGAGGTCATTGTGATTTAGAGACCTGCATTAAGATCAGTCAATGGTCGCTGGTGTGGAGGTCATTGTGATTCAGAGACCTGCATTAAGATCAGTCAATGGTCGCTGGTGTGGAGGTCATTCTGATTCAGAGACCTGCATTAAGATCAGTCAATGGTCGCTGGTGTGGAGGTCATTGTGATTCAGAGACCTGTATTAAGATCAGTCAATGGTCGCTGGTGTGGAGGTCATTGTGATTCAGTGACCTGTATTAAGATCAGTTAATGGTCGCTGGTGTGGAGGTCATTGTGATTCAAAGACATGATGCTAAACATCATCTCTACGTTGACAATAACCGTATATATGTTCTTCTTAGACAAGTAGCTGATAGACCGTTTTATATCCAAAGGGTCGAAAACTCTGTCTGTCGGTATAAAATCCTATTGATTTGAAAATATGTTTTCCCAGATAATAACAGCTGTGGTAAGACAGACAACTTGAATAGAATTTCAGACAGTTGATATATCTCGTATCTCGCGCTATGTATGTGACATACGTAGAATGAGAGGCCTTTCTTTGGTTGGCATGTACATTAGAACATCGCGTAAACATGGTAAGGGGGGGGGGAGGGTGTACGGAACATTTTGACGCGGATCGTGATTAAATCATCTTGTTTTTGTCAAATAACTGTACTTCTAAAACCGGTATATTGGCTGCCTGCTCGATTCAGTATCATTATATATGAACCCTGATATAGCATGTTCATGGGAAACCAATAATATTATGTCGCTGAAACATGATCGAAAAAGCACAAATTTGTTTTCCAGTGGCCGGGATTAGCCCCATGTTCCACGGGTCATTCCTCATGGGCATATGGTCCCATTATAAAATCAGTAAGATGATAGACACAGGAAATATTTAAAAATATATGGTTTTTGTCTCACCTCTGAGTTAAAGGGCCATAATTATCTAATTTATATATCTTTTTTTTAAAAAAACATGGTAAAAGTTTTATTTTCTATAAACTTGAATTCTTATAGTATTTATGAAAATGAAAAACATCCCACTTTCAGGAATGGTTTGTACAATTTTATAAAATAATAGAGAATGTTTTTGATAGCAAAAACATTATGCTCGATGCAAATGCATACTTTATGGCTGTATATATATACTATACAAACACATACAATTTGCTATGTTTATTTCCTCGTAGTTTTGGGTTTTATCAGAACTGATCGTATTGTCAAAGATATTAATTTATGTGTATTTGATTCTTTACGATAAATATAGATCGGTTAATTTCCATTTTCATGAACACCATCAACACTGCCTCTGCAATCACTACTTTCCTGAAACACACTATAAGAACTTGACTAAAATATATGTACATGTCTGTTGCGGACCGTGAGCCGTATTGGACCCCCTCCCACCCCCCGCCGTCACTCCCTGGGTGGTACACCATTATGTTCACTGACAAAAAACTACATTCCCCTCTTTCGAAATCAGGATGGTCTCTCTGACTAATTTATTTAGTCTATGTTTATCAATTACACTGCATGGCTAATGTTTAGATGTTTTACCTTATTACCAATGAAATTGCGTTTGATTATATCAAAATTTGGTGTATTTTAAGTTAAAGAAATAACTCTTGTACACTCGTTTTTACGAAGCTATCGAATTTAATTCTTTCTCCTTGACATACTGCATGTACTACATGTCACCCCCCTCCCCCCTCCGCCAAATATATCCTTACGTTTACGATGATATACACCATACATCTTGTATTTAGTTTTTTGATGTGGTATAGACACAAATCAACAAGGGGTTTGTCTACCGCAAAATTAAAATTACAACTGTTGATCTAGAGTAGGCCTACTGTTAAGCTACGGTGTTAGCTTTAACTCGTTGAACAAACATAAACACATCACATGCATGAATGTTTTGTAGTATAGCATCCTGTTTTATATGGCTATAGAAAACATATCTACTCGACTGCTCATGATTGTCCTCAACAAACTATCGGCCATGAATGAACGGTGCAATGCAGGTGGTGCGTCGCAGCGCTAGCGGGAGATATATTCTATTCAATAGATGTTCTTCATGTATATCTTTTTGAAGTTCTGATTTCGTGACTGGTGAGATTATTTTTTTCTAAGAGTGTACACTTGTGGCAGCGACCAGTAGAAAATGTGAAATGTGGATATTATAATGATTGCAACAGCCACAAAGGATTACACGTTGGCGCACCCTCCAACATTGCGTAACGTATGCTAAATATTGAAACAATTCGCGATGGATGAACTTTTCTGATCCTGGAGTTCACCACTGGGAGGGGACGTCACTACGTGCTATAGGCAACCTTACGACAGCCCACAATAATATAACGATCACTTGATTTAATCTGTAAACCTTACAACGCAGAGATAATTTTTCATAAATAATGGAGACCAGGTGTTTTCAATTTGAAATAATCATAAATGGCTTGGTTAGTTATTTCTGTGTCACTTGAATACCGATGTATTTTTTCAGTACGTGGATTGACTTCAGACGTCAAATTCTGACGTCTAATACCGACCTCCGCGCTGAAAAGGTTAAGAAAACCACGTGCTATTGTGGGGCTACTACTAGTAATTTTCCATTGGTGAATTTCATAGTTTAAAGATGCTTTTCGATCAAACAAAAATCATAGATATGTAATAGACAGTTTTGTTAAAAGTTGTTGCTCGTTCCATATGTTGCATAAACGTATATTTTTAACAATTTAAGTTGGTACTATTAATTATAAATATTGATACATGTGTCATATATTTTTTATTTATCACTTTAGTCCAAGAATGTTTTAAGTTATTCTGTTTTTCAAACATTCCACCTTGATATTTTAATTTTACCAGAAAATACAACGATGTCTCAACAACCTTTCAGCATGTACAAATAAAAGAAACAAATCAAAATATTAACTGTGATACATGTTAGCTTTAAGCTTCTTGCGTCATGTATACATTTTATTTGCTGAAATTTCCTACACTATCATACCTTTCAATTACATAAAAAACAACTGAGTGTTTATAAAATTGTAAGATTAAGGATAGAAAAATGGAATAGAATATAAAAATAGAAAAATTATAGCCAAAATGTTACATTTAAAAGATTTTTTTTAAGTTTATATTGTTGTAATTATTTATTTTAATAATTTTATTATGTTTTCTGAACACCCATCTTGTAACGATTTTGCGAATGATTTTTTCTTGTTTCTTTGATAATACGTATTGTACGATACGATTTCACCCCATATTTTGTAATTTTATATTTAATTTAATTTAAATTAGGAAAAAAAATATATATTTTGACATTCTGAAACTAAATTTAAATTTGAAATATAATTTGATTCCAAATTATTTTAAAATTAATTTGAAAAATTGCGAATATTTCGCTATTTATTTCATAGTAGGAAAGATTTTTTTTTTTAGAAATTGTTTCAACATTCTAAAATTAATTTGAAATTTAAAATATTATTTTCTTTTTTGTAAATTATGTTAAAGTTAATTTAAAATAATGAAACAATTTTGCATTTTTTCATCAATTAAAATTGGCCTAAAACTATGACGTCGTCCATGGAATTCCTGGTGTGGCATCGTACACGAAATCGTCATCAAACGCTACATGTCGAGATCCAAATGAACGTATTCCTGTTCGTATTCGTGTATATGTGAACACCCAAACAAAAATACCATAAGAGCTAGTTTTGCCATTCATTTTACTATTCGTGCATATGTGCACATAGCTTAACACGCTTATGACGCGTTCCAGGCTCAGATACTATACATTTGGGAAATCCCGAGAGAGTCTTGACTTGTACACAGCGCATGTAAAGTAAACGACAAGTACACGGCGCAAGTACACAGCACATTTACAACAAACAGCATGTACACAGCCCATGTAAAGCAAACGGCAAGTTAACAGCGCATGTAAAGCAAACCCACAAGTACACAGCGCATGTACAACAAACCCACAAGTACACTGCGCAAGTTAAGCAAGCGGCAAGTACACAACGCATGTACAACAAACCTACAAGTACAGAGCGCATGTACAGCAAACGGAAAGTACACAGCGCATGTAAAGCAAACGGCATGTACACAGCGCATGTACAACAAACGGCAAGTACACAACGCATGTACAGCAAATGGCAAATACACATCGCATGTAAAGTAAATGGCATGTACACAACGCATGTAAAGCAAACGGCATGTACACAGCGCATGTACAGCAAACCCACAAGTACACAGCGCATGTACAGCAAACGGCAAGTACACAGCGCATGTAAAGTAAACGGCATGTACACAACGCATGTAAAGTAAACGGCATGTACACAGCGCATGTACAGCAAACCCACAAGTACACAGCGCATGTACAGTAAACGGCAAGTACACAGCTCATGTAAAGCTAACGGCAAGTACACAGTGCATGTGCAACAAACCCACAAGTACACAGCGCATGTAAAGCAAACGGCAAGTACACAGCGCATGTAAAGCAAACGGCAAGTACACAGCGCATGTACAACAAACGGCAAGTACACAGCGGATGTACAAGAAACAGCAAGTACACAGCCGATGTACAACAAACGGCAAGTAGACAGCGCATATAAAGCAAACGGCAAGTACACAGCGCATGTAAAGCAAACGGCAAGTACACAGCGCATGTACAACAAACAGCAAGTACACAGCGCATGTAAAGCAAACGGCAAGTACACAGCGGATGTACAACAAACGGCAAGTACACAGCGCATGTAAAGCAAGCGGCAAGTACACAGCACATGTAAAGCAAACAGCAAGTACACAGCGCATGTACAACAAACGGCAAGTACACAGCGCATGTAAAGCAAACGGCAAGTACACAGCGCATATAAAGCAAACGGCAAGTACACAGCGCATGTACAACAAACGGCAAGTACACAGCGCATGTACAACAAACGGCAAGTACACAGCGCATGTAAAGCAAACGGCAAGTACACAGCGCATGTACAACAAACGGCAAGTACACAGCGCATGTAAAACAAACGGCAAGTACACAGCGCATGTAAAGCCAACGGCAAGTACACAGCGCATGTACAACAAACGGCAAGTACACAGCGCATGTACAACAAACAGCAAGTACACAGCGCATGTAAAGCAAACGGCAAGTACACAGCGCATGTACAACAAACGGCAAGTACACAGCGCATGTACAACAAACGGCAAGTACACAGCGCATGTAGAGCAAGCGGCAAGTACAGAGCGCATGTACAACAAACAGCAAGTAAAGCAAACGGCAAGTACACAGCGCATGTAAAGCAAACGGCAAGTACACAGCGCATGTACAACAAACGGCAAGTACACAGCGCATGTAAAGCAAACGGCAAGTACACAGCGCATGTACAACAAACGGCAAGTACACAGCGCATGTACAACAAACAGCAAGTACACAGCGCATGTAAAGCAAACGGCAAGTACACAGCGCATGTACAACAAACAGCAAGAACACAGCGGATGTACAACAAACGGCAAGTACACAGCACATGTAAAGCAAGCGGCAAGTACACAGCGCATGTAAAGCAAACGGCAAGTACACAGCGCATGTACAACAAACGGCAAGTACACAGCGCATGTAAAGCAAACGGCAAGTACACAGCGCATGTACAACAAACGGCAAGTACACAGCGCATGTAAAACAAACGGCAAGTACACAGCGCATGTAAAGCCAACGGCTAGTACACAGCGCATGTACAACAAACGGCAAGTACACAGCGCATGTACAACAAACAGCAAGTACACAGCGCATGTAAAGCAAACGGCAAGTACACAGCGCATGTACAACAAACGGCAAGTACACAGCGCATGTACAACAAACGGCAAGTACACAGCGCATGTACAACAAACGGCAAGTACACAGCGCATGTACAACAAACGGCAAGTACACAGCGCATGTACAAGGAACGGCAAGTACACAGCGCATGTACAACAAACGGCAAGTACACAGCGCATGTACAACAAACGGCAAGTACACAGCGCATGTAAAGCAAACGGCAAGTACACAGCGCATGTACAACAAATGGCAAGTACACAGCGGATGTACAAGAAACAGCAAGTACACAGCGGATGTACAACAAACGGCAAGTACACAGAGCATATAGAGCAAACGGCAAGTACACAGCGCATGTAAAGCAAACGGCAAGTACACAGCGCATGTACAACAAACAGCAAGTACACAGCGCATGTAAAGCAAACGGCAAGTACACAGCGGATGTACAACAAACGGCAAGTACGCAGCGCATGTAAAGCAAGCGGCAAGAACACAGCACATGTAAAGCAAACAGCAAGTACACAGCGCATGTACAACAAACGGCAAGTACACAGCGCATGTAAAGCAAACGGCAAGTACACAGCGCATATAAAGCAAACGGCAAGTACACAGCGCATGTAAAGCAAACGGCATGTACACAGCGCATGTACAACAAACGGCAAGTACACAACGCATGTACAGCAAATGGCAAATACACATCGCATGTAAAGTAAATGGCATGTACACAACGCATGTAAAGCAAACGGCATGTACACAGCGCATGTACAGCAAACCCACAAGTACACAGCGCATGTACAGCAAACGGCAAGTACACAGCGCATGTAAAGTAAACGGCATGTACACAACGCATGTAAAGTAAACGGCATGTACACAGCGCATGTACAGCAAACCCACAAGTACACAGCGCATGTACAGTAAACGGCAAGTACACAGCTCATGTAAAGCTAACGGCAAGTACACAGTGCATGTGCAACAAACCCACAAGTACACAGCGCATGTAAAGCAAACGGCAAGTACACAGCGCATGTAAAGCAAACGGCAAGTACACAGCGCATGTACAACAAACGGCAAGTACACAGCGGATGTACAAGAAACAGCAAGTACACAGCCGATGAACAACAAACGGCAAGTAGACAGCGCATATAAAGCAAACGGCAAGTACACAGCGCATGTAAAGCAAACGGCAAGTACACAGCGCATGTACAACAAACAGCAAGTACACAGCGCATGTAAAGCAAACGGCAAGTACACAGCGGATGTACAACAAACGGCAAGTACACAGCGCATGTAAAGCAAGCGGCAAGTACACAGCACATGTAAAGCAAACAGCAAGTACACAGCGCATGTACAACAAACGGCAAGTACACAGCGCATGTAAAGCAAACGGCAAGTACACAGCGCATATAAAGCAAACGGCAAGTACACAGCGCATGTACAACAAACGGCAAGTACACAGCGCATGTACAACAAACGGCAAGTACACAGCGCATGTAAAGCAAACGGCAAGTACACAGCGCATGTACAACAAACGGCAAGTACACAGCGCATGTAAAACAAACGGCAAGTACACAGCGCATGTAAAGCCAACGGCAAGTACACAGCGCATGTACAACAAACGGCAAGTACACAGCGCATGTACAACAAACAGCAAGTACACAGCGCATGTAAAGCAAACGGCAAGTACACAGCGCATGTACAACAAACGGCAAGTACACAGCGCATGTACAACAAACGGCAAGTACACAGCGCATGTAAAGCAAGCGGCAAGTACAGAGCGCATGTACAACAAACAGCAAGTACACAGCGCATGTAAAGCAAACGGCAAGTACACAGCGCATGTAAAGCAAACGGCAAGTACACAGCGCATGTACAACAAACGGCAAGTACACAGCGCATGTAAAGCAAACGGTAAGTACACAGCGCATGTACAACAAACGGCAAGTACACAGCGCATGTACAACAAACAGCAAGTACACAGCGCATGTAAAGCAAACGGCAAGTACACAGCGCATGTACAACAAACAGCAAGTACACAGCGGATGTACAACAAACGGCAAGTACACAGCACATGTAAAGCAAGCGGCAAGTACACAGCGCATGTAAAGCAAACGGCAAGTAAACAGCGCATGTACAACAAACGGCAAGTACACAGCGCATGTAAAGCAAACGGCAAGTACACAGCGCATGTACAACAAACGGCAAGTACACAGCGCATGTAAAACAAACGGCAAGTACACAGCGCATGTAAAGCCAACGGCTAGTACACAGCGCATGTACAACAAACGGCAAGTACACAGCGCATGTACAACAAACAGCAAGTACACAGCGCATGTAAAGCAAACGGCAAGTACACAGCGCATGTACAACAAACGGCAAGTACACAGCGCATGTACAACAAACGGCAAGTACACAGCGCATGTACAACAAACGGCAAGTACACAGCGCATGTACAACAAACGGCAAGTACACAGCGCATGTACAAGGAACGGCAAGTACACAGCGCATGTACAACAAACGGCAAGTACACAGCGCATGTACAACAAACGGCAAGTACACAGCGCATGTAAAGCAAACGGCAAGTACACAGCGCATGTACAACAAATGGCAAGTACACAGCGGATGTACAAGAAACAGCAAGTACACAGCGGATGTACAACAAACGGCAAGTACACAGAGCATATAGAGCAAACGGCAAGTACACAGCGCATGTAAAGCAAACGGCAAGTACACAGCGCATGTACAACAAACAGCAAGTACACAGCGCATGTAAAGCAAACGGCAAGTACACAGCGCATGTACAACAAACGGCAAGTACACAGCGCATGTAAAGCAAACGGCAAGTACACAGCGCATGTACAACAAACGGCAAGTACACAGCGCATGTAAAACAAACGGCAAGTACACAGCGCATGTAAAGCCAACGGCAAGTACACAGCGCATGTACAACAAACGGCAAGTACACAGCGCATGTACAACAAACAGCAAGTACACAGCGCATGTAAAGCAAACGGCAAGTACACAGCGCATGTACAACAAACGGCAAGTACACAGCGCATGTACAACAAACGGCAAGTACACAGCGCATGTAAAGCAAGCGGCAAGTACAGAGCGCATGTACAACAAACAGCAAGTACACAGCGCATGTAAAGCAAACGGCAAGTACACAGCGCATGTAAAGCAAACGGCAAGTACACAGCGCATGTACAACAAACGGCAAGTACACAGCGCATGTAAAGCAAACGGCAAGTACACAGCGCATGTACAACAAACGGCAAGTACACAGCGCATGTACAACAAACAACAAGTACACAGCGCATGTAAAGCAAACGGCAAGTACACAGCGCATGTACAACAAACAGCAAGTACACAGCGGATGTACAACAAATGGCAAGTACACAGCACATGTAAAGCAAGCGGCTAATACACAGCGCATGTAAAGCAAACGGCAAGTACACAGCGCATGTACAACAAACGGCAAGTACACAGCGCATGTAAAGCAAACGGCAAGTACACAGCGCATGTGCAACAAACGGCAAGTACACAGCGCATGTAAAACAAACGGCAAGTACACAGCGCATGTAAAGCTAACGGCAAGTACACAGCGCATGTACAACAAACGGCAAGTACACAGTGCATGTACAACAAACAGCAAGTACACAGCGCATGTAAAGCAAACGGCAAGTACACAGCGCATGTACAACAAACGACAAGTACACAACGCATGTACAACAAACGGCAAGTACACAGCGCATGTACAACAAACGGCAAGTACACAGCGCATGTACAACAAACGGCAAGTACACAGCGCATGTACAAGGAACGGCAAGTACACAGCGCATGTACAACAAACGGCAAGTACACAGCGCATGTACAACAAACGGCAAGTACACAGCGCATGTAAAGCAAACGGCAAGTACACAGCGCATGTAAAGCAAGCGGCAAGTACACAGCGCATGTAAAGCAAACGGCAAGTACACAGCGCATGTACAACAAACGGCAAGTACACAGCGCAGTTAAAGCAAACGGCAAGTACACAGCGCATGTACAACAAACGGCAAGTACACAGCGCATGTACAACAAACGGCAAGTACACAGCGCATGTAAAGCAAGCGGCAAGTACACAGCGCATGTACAAGGAACGGCAAGTACACAGCGCATGTACAACAAACGGCAAGTACACAGCGCATATAAAGCAAACGGCAAGTACACAGCGCATGTAAAGCAAACGGCAAGTACACAGCGCATGTACAACAAACAGCAAGTACACAGCGGATGTACAAGAAACGGCAAGTACACAGCGGATGTACAACAAACAGCAAGTACACAGCGCATGTAAAGCAAATGGCAAGTACACAGCGCATGTACAAGGAACGGCAAGTACACAGCGGATGTAAAGCAAACGCCGAATACACAACGCATGTAAAGCAAACGTCAAGTACACAGATCATGTACAACAAACGGCAAGTACACAGCGCATGTAAAGCAAACGGCAAGTACACAGCGCATGTAAAGCAAACCCACAAGTACACAGCGCATGTAAAGCAAACGGCAAGTACACAGCTCATGTGAAGCAAACCAAGAAGTACACAGCGCATGTAAAGCAAACAGCAAGTACACAGCGCATGTACAACAAGCGGCAAGTACACAGCGCATGTAAAGCAAACCGCAAGTACACAGCGCATGTACAACAAACGGCAAGTACACAGCCCATGTAAAGCAAACGGCAAATACACAGCGCATGTAAAGCAAACCCACAAGTACACAGCGCATGTACAACAAACGGCAAGTACACTGCGTATGTACAGCCAACGGCAAGTACACAGCGCATGTAAAGCAAACGGAAAATACACAGCGCATGTAAACCAAACCTACAAGTACACAACGCATGTACAGCCAACGGCAAGTACACAGCGCATGTACAGCAAACGGCAAGTACACAGCGCTCGTAAAGCAAACGGCAAGTACACAGCGCATGTACAGCCAACGGCAAGTACACAGTGCATGTACAGCAAACGGTAAGTACACAACGCATGTAAAGCAAACGGCATGTACACAGTGCATGTACAGCAAACGGCATGTACACTGTGCATGTACAGCAAACGGCAAGTACACAGCGCATGTAAAGCAAACGGCAAGTACACAGCGCATGTACAGCAAACGGCATGTACACAGCGCATGTAAATCAAACCCACAAGTACACAGCGCATGTACAACAAACCCACAAGTACACAGCGCATGTACAACAAACGGTAAGTACACAGCGCATGTACAACAAACGGCAAGTACACAGCGCATATAAAGCAAACGGCAAGTACACAGCGCATGTAAAGCAAACGGCAAGTACACAGCGCATGTACAACAAACAGCAAGTACACAGCGCATGTAAAGCAAACGGCAAGTACACAGCGGATGTACAACAAACGGCAAGTACACAGCGCATGTAAAGCAAGCGGCAAGTACACAGCACATGTAAAGCAAACAGCAAGTACACAGCGCATGTACAACAAACGGCAAGTACACAGCGCATGTAAAGCAAACGGCAAGTACACAGCGCATATAAAGCAAACGGCAAGTACACAGCGCATGTACAACAAACGGCAAGTACACAGCGCATGTAAAGCAAACGGCAAGTACACAGCGCATGTACAACAAACGGCAAGTACACAGCGCATGTACAACAAACGGCAAGTACACAGCGCATGTACAAGAAACAGCAAGTACACAGCAGATGTACAACAAACGGCAAGTACACAGCACATGTAAAGCAAGCGGCAAGTACACAGCGCATGTAAAGCAAACGGCAAGTACACAGCGCATGTACAACAAACGGCAAGTACACAGCGCATGTAAAGCAAACGGCAAGTACACAGCGCATGTACAACAAACGGCAAGTACACAGCGCATGTAAAACAAACGGCAAGTACACAGCGCATGTAAAGCCAACGGCAAGTACACAGCGCATGTACAACAAACGGCAAGTACACAGCGCATGTACAACAAACAGCAAGTACACAGCGCATGTAAAGCAAACGGCAAGTACACAGCGCATGTACAACAAACGGCAAGTACACAGCGCATGTACAACAAACGGAAAGTACACAGCGCATGTAAAGCAAGCGGCAAGTACAGAGCGCATGTACAACAAACAGCAAGTACACAGCGCATGTAAAGCAAACGGCAAGTACACAGCGCATGTAAAGCAAACGGCAAGTACACAGCGCATGTACAACAAACGGCAAGTACACAGCGCATGTAAAGCAAACGGCAAGTACACAGCGCATGTACAACAAACGGCAAGTACAGAGCGCATGTACAACAAACAGCAAGTACACAGCGCATGTAAAGCAAACGGCAAGTACACAGCGCATGTAAAGCAAACGGCAAGTACACAGCGCATGTACAACAAACGGCAAGTACACAGCGCATGTAAAGCAAACGGCAAGTACACAGCGCATGTACAACAAACGGCAAGTACACAGCGCATGTACAACAAACGGCAAGTACACAGCGCATGTACAACAAACGGCAAGTACACAGCGCATGTACAAGGAACGGCAAGTACACAGCGCATGTACAACAAACGGCAAGTACACAGCGCATGTACAACAAACGGCAAGTACACAGCGCATGTAAAGCAAACGGCAAGTACACAGCGCATGTACAACAAATGGCAAGTACACAGCGGATGTACAAGAAACAGCAAGTATACAGCGGATGTACAACAAACGGCAAGTACACAGAGCATATAGAGCAAACGGCAAGTACACAGCGCATGTAAAGCAAACGGCAAGTACACAGCGCATGTACAACAAACAGCAAGTACACAGCGCATGTAAAGCAAACGGCAAGTACACAGCGGATGTACAACAAACGGCAAGTACACAGCGCATGTAAAGCAAGCGGCAAGAACACAGCACATGTAAAGCAAACAGCAAGTACACAGCGCATGTACAACAAACGGCAAGTACACAGCGCATGTAAAGCAAACGGCAAGTACACAGCGCATATAAAGCAAACGGCAAGTACACAGCGCATGTAAAGCAAACGGCATGTACACAGCGCATGTACAACAAACGGCAAGTACACAACGCATGTACAGCAAATGGCAAATACACATCGCATGTAAAGTAAATGGCATGTACACAACGCATGTAAAGCAAACGGCATGTACACAGCGCATGTACAGCAAACCCACAAGTACACAGCGCATGTACAGCAAACGGCAAGTACACAGCGCATGTAAAGTAAACGGCATGTACACAACGCATGTAAAGTAAACGGCATGTACACAGCGCATGTACAGCAAACCCACAAGTACACAGCGCATGTACAGTAAACGGCAAGTACACAGCTCATGTAAAGCTAACGGCAAGTACACAGTGCATGTGCAACAAACCCACAAGTACACAGCGCATGTAAAGCAAACGGCAAGTACACAGCGCATGTAAAGCAAACGGCAAGTACACAGCGCATGTACAACAAACGGCAAGTACACAGCGGATGTACAAGAAACAGCAAGTACACAGCCGATGAACAACAAACGGCAAGTAGACAGCGCATATAAAGCAAACGGCAAGTACACAGCGCATGTAAAGCAAACGGCAAGTACACAGCGCATGTACAACAAACAGCAAGTACACAGCGCATGTAAAGCAAACGGCAAGTACACAGCGGATGTACAACAAACGGCAAGTACACAGTGCATGTAAAGCAAGCGGCAAGTACACAGCACATGTAAAGCAAACAGCAAGTACACAGCGCATGTACAACAAACGGCAAGTACACAGCGCATGTAAAGCAAACGGCAAGTACACAGCGCATATAAAGCAAACGGCAAGTACACAGCGCATGTACAACAAACGGCAAGTACACAGCGCATGTACAACAAACGGCAAGTACACAGCGCATGTAAAGCAAACGGCAAGTACACAGCGCATGTACAACAAACGGCAAGTACACAGCGCATGCAAAACAAACGGCAAGTACACAGCGCATGTAAAGCCAACGGCAAGTACACAGCGCATGTACAACAAACGGCAAGTACACAGCGCATGTACAACAAACAGCAAGTACACAGCGCATGTAAAGCAAACGGCAAGTACACAGCGCATGTACAACAAACGGCAAGTACACAGCGCATGTACAACAAACGGCAAGTACACAGCGCATGTAAAGCAAGCGGCAAGTACAGAGCGCATGTACAACAAACAGCAAGTACACAGCGCATGTAAAGCAAACGGCAAGTACACAGCGCATGTAAAGCAAACG
Organism: Flabesymbios commensalis; assembly: GCA_964017125.1. Lineage (NCBI taxonomy): Eukaryota > Metazoa > Annelida > Polychaeta > Terebellida > Flabelligeridae > Flabesymbios > Flabesymbios commensalis. The sequence goes on from OZ024916.1 coordinate 75,720,429, forward strand.
GCAAGTACACAGCGCATGTACAACAAACGGCAAGTACACAGCGCATGTAAAGCAAACGGTAAGTACACAGCGCATGTACAACAAACGGCAAGTACACAGCGCATGTACAACAAACAGCAAGTACACAGCGCCTGTAAAGCAAACGGCAAGTACACAGCGCATGTACAACAAACAGCAAGTACACAGCGGATGTACAACAAACGGCAAGTACACAGCACATGTAAAGCAAGCGGCAAGTACACAGCGCATGTAAAGCAAACGGCAAGTAAACAGCGCATGTACAACAAACGGCAAGTACACAGCGCATGTAAAGCAAACGGCAAGTACACAGCGCATGTACAACAAACGGCAAGTACACAGCGCATGTAAAACAAACGGCAAGTACACAGCGCATGTAAAGCCAACGGCTAGTACACAGCGCATGTACAACAAACGGCAAGTACACAGCGCATGTACAACAAACAGCAAGTACACAGCGCATGTAAAGCAAACGGCAAGTACACAGCGCATGTACAACAAACGGCAAGTACACAGCGCATGTACAACAAACGGCAAGTACACAGCGCATGTACAACAAACGGCAAGTACACAGCGCATGTACAACAAACGGCAAGTACACAGCGCATGTACAACAAACGGCAAGTACACAGCGCATGTAAAGCAAACGGCAAGTACACAGCGCATGTACAACAAATGGCAAGTACACAGCGGATGTACAAGAAACAGCAAGTACACAGCGGATGTACAACAAACGGCAAGTACACAGAGCATATAGAGCAAACGGCAAGTACACAGCGCATGTAAAGCAAACGGCAAGTACACAGCGCATGTACAACAAACAGCAAGTACACAGCGCATGTAAAGCAAACGGCAAGTACACAGCGCATGTACAACAAACGGCAAGTACACAGCGCATGTAAAGCAAACGGCAAGTACACAGCGCATGTACAACAAACGGCAAGTACACAGCGCATGTAAAACAAACGGCAAGTACACAGCGCATGTAAAGCCAACGGCAAGTACACAGCGCATGTACAACAAACGGCAAGTACACAGCGCATGTACAACAAACAGCAAGTACACAGCGCATGTAAAGCAAACGGCAAGTACACAGCGCATGTACAACAAACGGCAAGTACACAGCGCATGTACAACAAACGGCAAGTACACAGCGCATGTAAAGCAAGCGGCAAGTACAGAGCGCATGTACAACAAACAGCAAGTACACAGCGCATGTAAAGCAAACGGCAAGTACACAGCGCATGTAAAGCAAACGGCAAGTACACAGCGCATGTACAACAAACGGCAAGTACACAGCGCATGTAAAGCAAACGGCAAGTACACAGCGCATGTACAACAAACGGCAAGTACACAGCGCATGTACAAAAAACAACAAGTACACAGCGCATGTAAAGCAAACGGCAAGTACACAGCGCATGTACAACAAACAGCAAGTACACAGCGGATGTGCAACAAATGGCAAGTACACAGCACATGTAAAGCAAGCGGCTAATACACAGCGCATGTAAAGCAAACGGCAAGTACACAGCGCATGTACAACAAACGGCAAGTACACAGCGCATGTAAAGCAAACGGCAAGTACACAGCGCATGTGCAACAAACGGCAAGTACACAGCGCATGTGAAACAAACGGCAAGTACACAGCGCATGTAAAGCCAACGGCAAGTACACAGCGCATGTACAACAAACGGCAAGTACACAGTGCATGTACAACAAACAGCAAGTACACAGCGCATGTAAAGCAAACGGCAAGTACACAGCGCATGTACAACAAACGACAAGTACACAACGCATGTACAACAAACGGCAAGTACACAGCGCATGTACAACAAACGGCAAGTACACAGCGCATGTACAACAAACGGCAAGTACACAGCGCATGTACAAGGAACGGCAAGTACACAGCGCATGTACAACAAACGGCAAGTACACAGCGCATGTACAACAAACGGCAAGTACACAGCGCATGTAAAGCAAACGGCAAGTACACAGCGCATGTAAAGCAAGCGGCAAGTACACAGCGCATGTAAAGCAAACGGCAAATACACAGCGCATGTACAACAAACGGCAAGTACACAGCGCAGTTAAAGCAAACGGCAAGTACACAGCGCATGTACAACAAACGGCAAGTACACAGCGCATGTACAACAAACGGCAAGTACACAGCGCATGTAAAGCAAGCGGCAAGTACACAGCGCATGTACAAGGAACGGCAAGTACACAGCGCATGTACAACAAACGGCAAGTACACAGCGCATATAAAGCAAACGGCAAGTACACAGCGCATGTAAAGCAAACGGCAAGTACACAGCGCATGTACAACAAACAGCAAGTACACAGCGGATGTACAAGAAACGGCAAGTACACAGCGGATGTACAACAAACAGCAAGTACACAGCGCATGTAAAGCAAATGGCAAGTACACAGCGCATGTACAAGGAACGGCAAGTACACAGCGGATGTAAAGCAAACGCCGAATACACAACGCATGTAAAGCAAACGTCAAGTACACAGATCATGTACAACAAACGGCAAGTACACAGCGCATGTAAAGCAAACGGCAAGTACACAGCGCATGTAAAGCAAACCCACAAGTACACAGCGCATGTAAAGCAAACGGCAAGTACACAGCTCATGTGAAGCAAACCAAGAAGTACACAGCGCATGTAAAGCAAACAGCAAGTACACAGCGCATGTACAACAAGCGGCAAGTACACAGCGCATGTAAAGCAAACCGCAAGTACACAGCGCATGTACAACAAACGGCAAGTACACAGCCCATGTAAAGCAAACGGCAAATACACAGCGCATGTAAAGCAAACCCACAAGTACACAGCGCATGTACAACAAACGGCAAGTACACTGCGTATGTACAGCCAACGGCAAGTACACAGCGCATGTAAAGCAAACGGAAAATACACAGCGCATGTAAACCAAACCTACAAGTACACAACGCATGTACAGCCAACGGCAAGTACACAGCGCATGTACAGCAAACGGCAAGTACACAGCGCTCGTAAAGCAAACGGCAAGTACACAGCGCATGTACAGCCAACGGCAAGTACACAGTGCATGTACAGCAAACGGTAAGTACACAACGCATGTAAAGCAAACGGCATGTACACAGTGCATGTACAGCAAACGGCATGTACACTGTGCATGTACAGCAAACGGCAAGTACACAGCGCATGTAAAGCAAACGGCAAGTACACAGCGCATGTACAGCAAACGGCATGTACACAGCGCATGTAAATCAAACCCACAAGTACACAGCGCATGTACAACAAACCCACAAGTACACAGCGCATGTACAACAAACGGTAAGTACACAGCGCATGTACAACAAACGGCAAGTACACAGCGCATATAAAGCAAACGGCAAGTACACAGCGCATGTAAAGCAAACGGCAAGTACACAGCGCATGTACAACAAACAGCAAGTACACAGCGCATGTAAAGCAAACGGCAAGTACACAGCGGATGTACAACAAACGGCAAGTACACAGCGCATGTAAAGCAAGCGGCAAGTACACAGCACATGTAAAGCAAACAGCAAGTACACAGCGCATGTACAACAAACGGCAAGTACACAGCGCATGTACAACAAACAGCAAGTACACAGCGCATGTAAAGCAAACGGCAAGTACACAGCGCATGTACAACAAACGGCAAGTACACAGCGCATGTACAACAAACGGCAAGTACACAGCGCATGTAAAGCAAGCGGCAAGTACAGAGCGCATGTACAACAAACAGCAAGTACACAGCGCATGTAAAGCAAACGGCAAGTACACAGCGCATGTAAAGCAAACGGCAAGTACACAGCGCATGTACAACAAACGGCAAGTACACAGCGCATGTAAAGCAAACGGCAAGTACACAGCGCATGTACAACAAACGGCAAGTACAGAGCGCATGTACAACAAACAGCAAGTACACAGCGCATGTAAAGCAAACGGCAAGTACACAGCGCATGTAAAGCATACGGCAAGTACACAGCGCATGTACAACAAACGGCAAGTACACAGCGCATGTAAAGCAAACGGCAAGTACACAGCGCATGTACAACAAACGGCAAGTACACAGCGCATGTACAACAAACGGCAAGTACACAGCGCATGTACAACAAACGGCAAGTACACAGCGCATGTACAAGGAACGGCAAGTACACAGCGCATGTACAACAAACGGCAAGTACACAGCGCATGTACAACAAACGGCAAGTACACAGCGCATGTAAAGCAAACGGCAAGTACACAGCGCATGTACAACAAATGGCAAGTACACAGCGGATGTACAAGAAACAGCAAGTACACAGCGGATGTACAACAAACGGCAAGTACACAGAGCATATAGAGCAAACGGCAAGTACACAGCGCATGTAAAGCAAACGGCAAGTACACAGCGCATGTACAACAAACAGCAAGTACACAGCGCATGTAAAGCAAACGGCAAGTACACAGCGGATGTACAACAAACGGCAAGTACACAGCGCATGTAAAGCAAGCGGCAAGAACACAGCACATGTAAAGCAAACAGCAAGTACACAGCGCATGTACAACAAACGGCAAGTACACAGCGCATGTAAAGCAAACGGCAAGTACACAGCGCATATAAAGCAAACGGCAAGTACACAGCGCATGTAAAGCAAACGGCATGTACACAGCGCATGTACAACAAACGGCAAGTACACAACGCATGTACAGCAAATGGCAAATACACATCGCATGTAAAGTAAATGGCATGTACACAACGCATGTAAAGCAAACGGCATGTACACAGCGCATGTACAGCAAACCCACAAGTACACAGCGCATGTACAGCAAACGGCAAGTACACAGCGCATGTAAAGTAAACGGCATGTACACAACGCATGTAAAGTAAACGGCATGTACACAGCGCATGTACAGCAAACCCACAAGTACACAGCGCATGTACAGTAAACGGCAAGTACACAGCTCATGTAAAGCTAACGGCAAGTACACAGTGCATGTGCAACAAACCCACAAGTACACAGCGCATGTAAAGCAAACGGCAAGTACACAGCGCATGTAAAGCAAACGGCAAGTACACAGCGCATGTACAACAAACGGCAAGTACACAGCGGATGTACAAGAAACAGCAAGTACACAGCCGATGAACAAAAAACGGCAAGTAGACAGCGCATATAAAGCAAACGGCAAGTACACAGCGCATGTAAAGCAAACGGCAAGTACACAGCGCATGTACAACAAACAGCAAGTACACAGCGCATGTAAAGCAAACGGCAAGTACACAGCGGATGTACAACAAACGGCAAGTACACAGTGCATGTAAAGCAAGCGGCAAGTACACAGCACATGTAAAGCAAACAGCAAGTACACAGCGCATGTACAACAAACGGCAAGTACACAGCGCATGTAAAGCAAACGGCAAGTACACAGCGCATATAAAGCAAACGGCAAGTACACAGCGCATGTACAACAAACGGCAAGTACACAGCGCATGTACAACAAACGGCAAGTACACAGCGCATGTAAAGCAAACGGCAAGTACACAGCGCATGTACAACAAACGGCAAGTACACAGCGCATGTAAAACAAACGGCAAGTACACAGCGCATGTAAAGCCAACGGCAAGTACACAGCGCATGTACAACAAACGGCAAGTACACAGCGCATGTACAACAAACAGCAAGTACACAGCGCATGTAAAGCAAACGGCAAGTACACAGCGCATGTACAACAAACGGCAAGTACACAGCGCATGTACAACAAACGGCAAGTACACAGCGCATGTAAAGCAAGCGGCAAGTACAGAGCGCATGTACAACAAACAGCAAGTACACAGCGCATGTAAAGCAAACGGCAAGTACACAGCGCATGTAAAGCAAACGGCAAGTACACAGCGCATGTACAACAAACGGCAAGTACACAGCGCATGTAAAGCAAACGGTAAGTACACAGCGCATGTACAACAAACGGCAAGTACACAGCGCATGTACAACAAACAGCAAGTACACAGCGCATGTAAAGCAAACGGCAAGTACACAGCGCATGTACAACAAACAGCAAGTACACAGCGGATGTACAACAAACGGCAAGTACACAGCACATGTAAAGCAAGCGGCAAGTACACAGCGCATGTAAAGCAAACGGCAAGTAAACAGCGCATGTACAACAAACGGCAAGTACACAGCGCATGTAAAGCCAACGGCTAGTACACAGCGCATGTACAACAAACGGCAAGTACACAGCGCATGTACAACAAACAGCAAGTACACAGCGCATGTAAAGCAAACGGCAAGTACACAGCGCATGTACAACAAACGGCAAGTACACAGCGCATGTACAACAAACGGCAAGTACACAGCGCATGTACAACAAACGGCAAGTACACAGCGCATGTACAACAAACGGCAAGTACACAGCGCATGTACAACAAACGGCAAGTACACAGCGCATGTAAAGCAAACGGCAAGTACACAGCGCATGTACAACAAATGGCAAGTACACAGCGGATGTACAAGAAACAGCAAGTACACAGCGGATGTACAACAAACGGCAAGTACACAGAGCATATAGAGCAAACGGCAAGTACACAGCGCATGTAAAGCAAACGGCAAGTACACAGCGCATGTACAACAAACAGCAAGTACACAGCGCATGTAAAGCAAACGGCAAGTACACAGCGCATGTACAACAAACGGCAAGTACACAGCGCATGTAAAGCAAACGGCAAGTACACAGCGCATGTACAACAAACGGCAAGTACACAGCGCATGTAAAACAAACGGCAAGTACACAGCGCATGTAAAGCCAACGGCAAGTACACAGCGCATGTACAACAAACGGCAAGTACACAGCGCATGTACAACAAACAGCAAGTACACAGCGCATGTAAAGCAAACGGCAAGTACACAGCGCATGTACAACAAACGGCAAGTACACAGCGCATGTACAACAAACGGCAAGTACACAGCGCATGTAAAGCAAGCGGCAAGTACAGAGCGCATGTACAACAAACAGCAAGTACACAGCGCATGTAAAGCAAACGGCAAGTACACAGCGCATGTAAAGCAAACGGCAAGTACACAGCGCATGTACAACAAACGGCAAGTACACAGCGCATGTAAAGCAAACGGCAAGTACACAGCGCATGTACAACAAACGGCAAGTACACAGCGCATGTACAAAAAACAACAAGTACACAGCGCATGTAAAGCAAACGGCAAGTACACAGCGCATGTACAACAAACAGCAAGTACACAGCGGATGTGCAACAAATGGCAAGTACACAGCACATGTAAAGCAAGCGGCTAATACACAGCGCATGTAAAGCAAACGGCAAGTACACAGCGCATGTACAACAAACGGCAAGTACACAGCGCATGTAAAGCAAACGGCAAGTACACAGCGCATGTGCAACAAACGGCAAGTACACAGCGCATGTGAAACAAACGGCAAGTACACAGCGCATGTAAAGCCAACGGCAAGTACACAGCGCATGTACAACAAACGGCAAGTACACAGTGCATGTACAACAAACAGCAAGTACACAGCGCATGTAAAGCAAACGGCAAGTACACAGCGCATGTACAACAAACGACAAGTACACAACGCATGTACAACAAACGGCAAGTACACAGCGCATGTACAACAAACGGCAAGTACACAGCGCATGTACAACAAACGGCAAGTACACAGCGCATGTACAAGGAACGGCAAGTACACAGCGCATGTACAACAAACGGCAAGTACACAGCGCATGTACAACAAACGGCAAGTACACAGCGCATGTAAAGCAAACGGCAAGTACACAGCGCATGTAAAGCAAGCGGCAAGTACACAGCGCATGTAAAGCAAACGGCAAATACACAGCGCATGTACAACAAACGGCAAGTACACAGCGCAGTTAAAGCAAACGGCAAGTACACAGCGCATGTACAACAAACGGCAAGTACACAGCGCATGTACAACAAACGGCAAGTACACAGCGCATGTAAAGCAAGCGGCAAGTACACAGCGCATGTACAAGGAACGGCAAGTACACAGCGCATGTACAACAAACGGCAAGTACACAGCGCATATAAAGCAAACGGCAAGTACACAGCGCATGTAAAGCAAACGGCAAGTACACAGCGCATGTACAACAAACAGCAAGTACACAGCGGATGTACAAGAAACGGCAAGTACACAGCGGATGTACAACAAACAGCAAGTACACAGCGCATGTAAAGCAAATGGCAAGTACACAGCGCATGTACAAGGAACGGCAAGTACACAGCGGATGTAAAGCAAACGCCGAATACACAACGCATGTAAAGCAAACGTCAAGTACACAGATCATGTACAACAAACGGCAAGTACACAGCGCATGTAAAGCAAACGGCAAGTACACAGCGCATGTAAAGCAAACCCACAAGTACACAGCGCATGTAAAGCAAACGGCAAGTACACAGCTCATGTGAAGCAAACCAAGAAGTACACAGCGCATGTAAAGCAAACAGCAAGTACACAGCGCATGTACAACAAGCGGCAAGTACACAGCGCATGTAAAGCAAACCGCAAGTACACAGCGCATGTACAACAAACGGCAAGTACACAGCCCATGTAAAGCAAACGGCAAATACACAGCGCATGTAAAGCAAACCCACAAGTACACAGCGCATGTACAACAAACGGCAAGTACACTGCGTATGTACAGCCAACGGCAAGTACACAGCGCATGTAAAGCAAACGGAAAATACACAGCGCATGTAAACCAAACCTACAAGTACACAACGCATGTACAGCCAACGGCAAGTACACAGCGCATGTACAACAAACGGCAAGTACACAGCGCATGTAAAGCAAACGGCAAGTACACAGCGCATATAAAGCAAACGGCAAGTACACAGCGCATGTACAACAAACGGCAAGTACACAGCGCATGTACAACAAACGGCAAGTACACAGCGCATGTAAAGCAAACGGCAAGTACACAGCGCATGTACAACAAACGGCAAGTACACAGCGCATGTAAAACAAACGGCAAGTACACAGCGCATGTAAAGCCAACGGCAAGTACACAGCGCATGTACAACAAACGGCAAGTACACAGCGCATGTACAACAAACAGCAAGTACACAGCGCATGTAAAGCAAACGGCAAGTACACAGCGCATGTACAACAAACGGCAAGTACACAGCGCATGTACAACAAACGGCAAGTACACAGCGCATGTAAAGCAAGCGGCAAGTACAGAGCGCATGTACAACAAACAGCAAGTACACAGCGCATGTAAAGCAAACGGCAAGTACACAGCGCATGTAAAGCAAACGGCAAGTACACAGCGCATGTACAACAAACGGCAAGTACACAGCGCATGTAAAGCAAACGGTAAGTACACAGCGCATGTACAACAAACGGCAAGTACACAGCGCATGTACAACAAACAGCAAGTACACAGCGCATGTAAAGCAAACGGCAAGTACACAGCGCATGTACAACAAACAGCAAGTACACAGCGGATGTACAACAAACGGCAAGTACACAGCACATGTAAAGCAAGCGGCAAGTACACAGCGCATGTAAAGCAAACGGCAAGTAAACAGCGCATGTACAACAAACGGCAAGTACACAGCGCATGTAAAGCCAACGGCTAGTACACAGCGCATGTACAACAAACGGCAAGTACACAGCGCATGTACAACAAACAGCAAGTACACAGCGCATGTAAAGCAAACGGCAAGTACACAGCGCATGTACAACAAACGGCAAGTACACAGCGCATGTACAACAAACGGCAAGTACACAGCGCATGTACAACAAACGGCAAGTACACAGCGCATGTACAACAAACGGCAAGTACACAGCGCATGTACAACAAACGGCAAGTACACAGCGCATGTAAAGCAAACGGCAAGTACACAGCGCATGTACAACAAATGGCAAGTACACAGCGGATGTACAAGAAACAGCAAGTACACAGCGGATGTACAACAAACGGCAAGTACACAGAGCATATAGAGCAAACGGCAAGTACACAGCGCATGTAAAGCAAACGGCAAGTACACAGCGCATGTACAACAAACAGCAAGTACACAGCGCATGTAAAGCAAACGGCAAGTACACAGCGCATGTACAACAAACGGCAAGTACACAGCGCATGTAAAGCAAACGGCAAGTACACAGCGCATGTACAACAAACGGCAAGTACACAGCGCATGTAAAACAAACGGCAAGTACACAGCGCATGTAAAGCCAACGGCAAGTACACAGCGCATGTACAACAAACGGCAAGTACACAGCGCATGTACAACAAACAGCAAGTACACAGCGCATGTAAAGCAAACGGCAAGTACACAGCGCATGTACAACAAACGGCAAGTACACAGCGCATGTACAACAAACGGCAAGTACACAGCGCATGTAAAGCAAGCGGCAAGTACAGAGCGCATGTACAACAAACAGCAAGTACACAGCGCATGTAAAGCAAACGGCAAGTACACAGCGCATGTAAAGCAAACGGCAAGTACACAGCGCATGTACAACAAACGGCAAGTACACAGCGCATGTAAAGCAAACGGCAAGTACACAGCGCATGTACAACAAACGGCAAGTACACAGCGCATGTACAAAAAACAACAAGTACACAGCGCATGTAAAGCAAACGGCAAGTACACAGCGCATGTACAACAAACAGCAAGTACACAGCGGATGTGCAACAAATGGCAAGTACACAGCACATGTAAAGCAAGCGGCTAATACACAGCGCATGTAAAGCAAACGGCAAGTACACAGCGCATGTACAACAAACGGCAAGTACACAGCGCATGTAAAGCAAACGGCAAGTACACAGCGCATGTGCAACAAACGGCAAGTACACAGCGCATGTGAAACAAACGGCAAGTACACAGCGCATGTAAAGCCAACGGCAAGTACACAGCGCATGTACAACAAACGGCAAGTACACAGTGCATGTACAACAAACAGCAAGTACACAGCGCATGTAAAGCAAACGGCAAGTACACAGCGCATGTACAACAAACGACAAGTACACAACGCATGTACAACAAACGGCAAGTACACAGCGCATGTACAACAAACGGCAAGTACACAGCGCATGTACAACAAACGGCAAGTACACAGCGCATGTACAAGGAACGGCAAGTACACAGCGCATGTACAACAAACGGCAAGTACACAGCGCATGTACAACAAACGGCAAGTACACAGCGCATGTAAAGCAAACGGCAAGTACACAGCGCATGTAAAGCAAGCGGCAAGTACACAGCGCATGTAAAGCAAACGGCAAATACACAGCGCATGTACAACAAACGGCAAGTACACAGCGCAGTTAAAGCAAACGGCAAGTACACAGCGCATGTACAACAAACGGCAAGTACACAGCGCATGTACAACAAACGGCAAGTACACAGCGCATGTAAAGCAAGCGGCAAGTACACAGCGCATGTACAAGGAACGGCAAGTACACAGCGCATGTACAACAAACGGCAAGTACACAGCGCATATAAAGCAAACGGCAAGTACACAGCGCATGTAAAGCAAACGGCAAGTACACAGCGCATGTACAACAAACAGCAAGTACACAGCGGATGTACAAGAAACGGCAAGTACACAGCGGATGTACAACAAACAGCAAGTACACAGCGCATGTAAAGCAAATGGCAAGTACACAGCGCATGTACAAGGAACGGCAAGTACACAGCGGATGTAAAGCAAACGCCGAATACACAACGCATGTAAAGCAAACGTCAAGTACACAGATCATGTACAACAAACGGCAAGTACACAGCGCATGTAAAGCAAACGGCAAGTACACAGCGCATGTAAAGCAAACCCACAAGTACACAGCGCATGTAAAGCAAACGGCAAGTACACAGCTCATGTGAAGCAAACCAAGAAGTACACAGCGCATGTAAAGCAAACAGCAAGTACACAGCGCATGTACAACAAGCGGCAAGTACACAGCGCATGTAAAGCAAACCGCAAGTACACAGCGCATGTACAACAAACGGCAAGTACACAGCCCATGTAAAGCAAACGGCAAATACACAGCGCATGTAAAGCAAACCCACAAGTACACAGCGCATGTACAACAAACGGCAAGTACACTGCGTATGTACAGCCAACGGCAAGTACACAGCGCATGTAAAGCAAACGGAAAATACACAGCGCATGTAAACCAAACCTACAAGTACACAACGCATGTACAGCCAACGGCAAGTACACAGCGCATGTACAGCAAACGGCAAGTACACAGCGCTCGTAAAGCAAACGGCAAGTACACAGCGCATGTACAGCCAACGGCAAGTACACAGTGCATGTACAGCAAACGGTAAGTACACAACGCATGTAAAGCAAACGGCATGTACACAGTGCATGTACAGCAAACGGCATGTACACTGTGCATGTACAGCAAACGGCAAGTACACAGCGCATGTAAAGCAAACGGCAAGTACACAGCGCATGTACAGCAAACGGCATGTACACAGCGCATGTAAATCAAACCCACAAGTACACAGCGCATGTACAACAAACCCACAAGTACACAGCGCATGTACAACAAACGGTAAGTACACAGCGCATGTACAACAAACGGCAAGTACACAGCGCATATAAAGCAAACGGCAAGTACACAGCGCATGTAAAGCAAACGGCAAGTACACAGCGCATGTACAACAAACAGCAAGTACACAGCGCATGTAAAGCAAACGGCAAGTACACAGCGGATGTACAACAAACGGCAAGTACACAGCGCATGTAAAGCAAGCGGCAAGTACACAGCACATGTAAAGCAAACAGCAAGTACACAGCGCATGTACAACAAACGGCAAGTACACAGCGCATGTAAAGCAAACGGCAAGTACACAGCGCATATAAAGCAAACGGCAAGTACACAGCGCATGTACAACAAACGGCAAGTACACAGCGCATGTAAAGCAAACGGCAAGTACACAGCGCATGTACAACAAACGGCAAGTACACAGCGCATGTACAACAAACGGCAAGTACACAGCGCATGTACAAGAAACAGCAAGTACACAGCAGATGTACAACAAACGGCAAGTACACAGCACATGTAAAGCAAGCGGCAAGTACACAGCGCATGTAAAGCAAACGGCAAGTACACAGCGCATGTACAACAAACGGCAAGTACACAGCGCATGTAAAGCAAACGGCAAGTACACAGCGCATGTACAACAAACGGCAAGTACACAGCGCATGTAAAACAAACGGCAAGTACACAGCGCATGTAAAGCCAACGGCAAGTACACAGCGCATGTACAACAAACGGCAAGTACACAGCGCATGTACAACAAACAGCAAGTACACAGCGCATGTAAAGCAAACGGCAAGTACACAGCGCATGTACAACAAACGGCAAGTACACAGCGCATGTACAACAAACGGCAAGTACACAGCGCATGTAAAGCAAGCGGCAAGTACAGAGCGCATGTACAACAAACAGCAAGTACACAGCGCATGTAAAGCAAACGGCAAGTACACAGCGCATGTAAAGCAAACGGCAAGTACACAGCGCATGTACAACAAACGGCAAGTACACAGCGCATGTAAAGCAAACGGCAAGTACACAGCGCATGTACAACAAACGGCAAGTACACAGCGCATGTACAACAAACAACAAGTACACAGCGCATGTAAAGCAAACGGCAAGTACACAGCGCATGTACAACAAACAGCAAGTACACAGCGGATGTACAACAAACGGCAAGTACACAGCACATGTAAAGCAAGCGGCTAATACACAGCGCATGTAAAGCAAACGGCAAGTACACAGCGCATGTACAACAAACGGCAAGTACACAGCGCATGTAAAGCAAACGGCAAGTACACAGCGCATGTGCAACAAACGGCAAGTACACAGCGCATGTAAAACAAACGGCAAGTACACAGCGCATGTAAAGCCAACGGCAAGTACACAGCGCATGTACAACAAACGGCAAGTACACAGTGCATGTACAACAAACAGCAAGTACACAGCGCATGTAAAGCAAACGGCAAGTACACAGCGCATGTACAACAAACGACAAGTACACAACGCATGTACAACAAACGGCAAGTACACAGCGCATGTACAACAAACGGCAAGTACACAGCGCATGTACAACAAACGGCAAGTACACAGCGCATGTACAAGGAACGGCAAGTACACAGCGCATGTACAACAAACGGCAAGTACACAGCGCATGTACAACAAACGGCAAGTACACAGCGCATGTAAAGCAAACGGCAAGTACACAGCGCATGTAAAGCAAGCGGCAAGTACACAGCGCATGTAAAGCAAACGGCAAGTACACAGCGCATGTACAACAAACGGCAAGTACACAGCGCAGTTAAAGCAAACGGCAAGTACACAGCGCATGTACAACAAACGGCAAGTACACAGCGCATGTACAACAAACGGCAAGTACACAGCGCATGTAAAGCAAGCGGCAAGTACACAGCGCATGTACAAGGAACGGCAAGTACACAGCGCATGTACAACAAACGGCAAGTACACAGCGCATATAAAGCAAACGGCAAGTACACAGCGCATGTAAAGCAAACGGCAAGTACACAGCGCATGTACAACAAACAGCAAGTACACAGCGGATGTACAAGAAACGGCAAGTACACAGCGGATGTACAACAAACAGCAAGTACACAGCGCATGTAAAGCAAATGGCAAGTACACAGCGCATGTACAAGGAACGGCAAGTACACAGCGGATGTAAAGCAAACGCCGAATACACAACGCATGTAAAGCAAACGTCAAGTACACAGATCATGTACAACAAACGGCAAGTACACAGCGCATGTAAAGCAAACGGCAAGTACACTGCGCATGTAAAGCAAACCCACAAGTACACAGCGCATGTAAAGCAAACGGCAAGTACACAGCTCATGTGAAGCAAACCAAGAAGTACACAGCGCATGTAAAGCAAACAGCAAGTACACAGCGCATGTACAACAAGCGGCAAGTACACAGCGCATGTAAAGCAAACCGCAAGTACACAGCGCATGTACAACAAACGGCAAGTACACAGCCCATGTAAAGCAAACGGCAAATAAACAGCGCATGTAAAGCAAACCCACAAGTACACAGCGCATGTACAACAAACGGCAAGTACACTGCGTATGTACAGCCAACGGCAAGTACACAGCGCATGTAAAGCAAATGGAAAATACACAGCGCATGTAAAGCAAACCTACAAGTACACAACGCATGTACAGCCAACGGCAAGTACACAGCGCATGTACAGCAAACGGCAAGTACACAGCGCTCGTAAAGCAAACGGCAAGTACACAGCGCATGTACAGCCAACGGCAAGTACACAGTGCATGTACAGCAAACGGTAAGTACACAACGCATGTAAAGCAAACGGCATGTACACAGTGCATGTACAGCAAACGGCATGTACACTGTGCATGTACAGCAAACGGCAAGTACACAGCGCATGTAAAGCAAACGGCAAGTACACAGCGCATGTACAGCAAACGGCATGTACACAGCGCATGTAAATCAAACCCACAAGTACACAGCGCATGTACAACAAACCCACAAGTACACAGCGCATGTACAACAAACGGTAAGTACACAGCGCATGTACAACAAACGGCAAGTACACAGCGCATATAAAGCAAACGGCAAGTACACAGCGCATGTAAAGCAAACGGCAAGTACACAGCGCATGTACAACAAACAGCAAGTACACAGCGGATGTACAAGAAACGGCAAGTACACAGCGGATGTACAACAAACAGCAAGTACACAGCGCATGTAAAGCAAACGGCAAGTACACAGCGGATGTGCAACAAACGGCAAGTACACAGCGCATGTAAAGCAAGCGGCAAGTACACAGCACATGTAAAGCAAACAGCAAGTACACAGCGCATGTACAACAAACGGCAAGTACACAGCGCATGTAAAGCAAACGGCAAGTACACAGCGCATATAAAGCAAACGGCAAGTACACAGCGCATGTACAACAAACGGCAAGTACACAGCGCATGTAAAGCAAACGGCAAGTACACAGCGCATGTACAACAAACGGCAAGTACACAGCGCATGTACAACAAACGGCAAGTACACAGCGCATGTACAAAAAACAGCAAGTACACAGCAGATGTACAACAAACGGCAAGTACACAGCACATGTAAAGCAAGCGGCAAGTACACAGCGCATGTAAAGCAAACGGCAAGTACACAGCGCATGTACAACAAACGGCAAGTACACAGCGCATGTAAAACAAACGGCAAGTACACAGCGCATGTACAACAAACGGCAAGTACACAGCGCATGTAAAGCCAACGGCAAGTACACAGCGCATGTACAACAAACGGCAAGTACACAGCGCATGTACAACAAACAGCAAGTACACAGCGCATGTAAAGCAAACGGCAACTACACAGCGCATGTACAACAAACGGCAAGTACACAGCGCATGTACAACAAACGGCAAGTACACAGCGCATGTAAAGCAAGCGGCAAGTACAGAGCGCATGTACAACAAACAGCAAGTACACAGCGCATGTAAAGCAAACGGCAAGTACACAGCGCATGTAAAGCAAACGGCAAGTACACAGCGCATGTACAACAAACGGCAAGTACACAGCGCATGTAAAGCAAACGGCAAGTACACAGCGCATGTACAACAAACGGCAAGTACACAGCGCATGTACAACAAACAACAAGTACACAGCGCATGTAAAGCAAACGGCAAGTACACAGCGCATGTACAACAAACAGCAAGTACACAGCGGATGTACAACAAACGGAAAGTACACAGCACATGTAAAGCAAGCGGCTAATACACAGCGTATGTAAAGCAAACGGCAAGTACACAGCGCATGAACAACAAACGACAAGTACACAACGCATGTACAACAAACGGCAAGTACACAGCGCATGTACAACAAACGGCAAGTACACAGCGCATGCACAACAAACGGCAAGTACACAGCGCATGTACAAGGAACGGCAAGTACACAGCGCATGTACAACAAACGGCAAGTACACAGCGCATGTACAACAAGCGGCAAGTACACAGCGCATGTAAAGCAAACGGCAAGTACACAGCGCATGTAAAGCAAGCGGCAAGTACACAGCGCATGTAAAGCAAACGGCAAGTACACAGCGCATGTACAACAAACGGCAAGTACACAGCGCAGTTAAAGCAAACGGCAAGTACACAGCGCATGTACAACAAACGGCAAGTACACAGGCATGTAAAGCAAGCGGCAAGTACACAGCGCATGTACAAGGAACGGCAAGTACACAGCGCATGTACAACAAACGGCAAGTACACAGCGCATATAAAGCAAACGGCAAGTACACAGCGCATGTAAAGCAAACGGCAAGTACACAGCGCATGTACAACAAACAGCAAGTACACAGCGGATGTACAAGAAACGGCAAGTACACAGCGGATGTACAACAAACAGCAAGCACACAGCGCATGTAAAGCAAACGGCAAGTACACAGCGCATGTACAAGGAACGGCAAGTACACAGCGGATGTAAAGCAAACGCCGAATACACAACGCATGTAAAGCAAACGTCAAGTACACAGATCATGTACAACAAACGACAAGTACACAGCGCATGTAAAGCAAACGGCAAGTACACAGCGCATGTAAAGCAAACCCACAAGTACACAGCGCATGTAAATCAAACGGCAAGTACACAGCTCATGTGAAGCAAACCAAGAAGTACACAGCGCATGTAAAGCAAACAGCAAGTACACAGCGCATGTACAACAAGCGGCAAGTACACAGCGCATGTAAAGCAAACGGCAAGTACACAGCGCATGTAAAGCAAACCCACAAGTACACAGCGCATGTAAAGCAAACAGCAAGTACACAGCGCATGTACAACAAACGGCAAGTACACAGCGCATTTAAAGCAAACGGCAAGTACACAGCGCATGTGCAACAAACGGCAAGTACACAGCGCATGTAAAACAAACGGCAAGTACACAGCGCATGTAAAGCCAACGGCAAGTACACAGCGCATGTACAACAAACGGCAAGTACACAGTGCATGTACAACAAACAGCAAGTACACAGCGCATGTAAAGCAAACGGCAAGTACACAGCGCATGTAAAACAAACGACAAGTACACAACGCATGTACAACAAACGGCAAGTACACAGCGCATGTACAACAAACGGCAAGTACACAGCGCATGTACAACAAACGGCAAGTACACAGCGCATGTACAAGGAACGGCAAGTACACAGCGCATGTACAACAAACGGCAAGTACACAGCGCATGTACAACAAACGGCAAGTACACAGCGCATGTAAAGCAAACGGCAAGTACACAGCGCATGTAAAGCAAGCGGCAAGTACACAGCGCATGTAAAGCAAACGGCAAGTACACAGCGCATGTACAACAAACGGCAAGTACACAGCGCAGTTAAAGCAAACGGCAAGTACACAGCGCATGTACAACAAACGGCAAGTACACAGCGCAGTTAAAGCAAGCGGCAAGTACACAGCGCATGTACAAGGAACGGCAAGTACACAGCGCATGTACAACAAACGGCAAGTACACAGCGCATATAAAGCAAACGGCAAGTACACAGCGCATGTAAAGCAAACGGCAAGTACACAGCGCATGTACAACAAACAGCAAGTACACAGCGGATGTACAAGAAACGGCAAGTACACAGCGGATGTACAACAAACAGCAAGTACACAGCGCATGTAAAGCAAATGGCAAGTACACAGCGCATGTACAAGGAACGGCAAGTACACAGCGGATGTAAAGCAAACGCCGAATACACAACGCATGTAAAGCAAACGTCAAGTACACAGATCATGTACAACAAACGGCAAGTACACAGCGCATGTAAAGCAAACGGCAAGTACACAGCGCATGTAAAGCAAACCCACAAGTACACAGCGCATGTAAAGCAAACGGCAAGTACACAGCTCATGTGAAGCAAACCAAGAAGTACACAGCGCATGCAAAGCAAACAGCAAGTACACAGCGCATGTACAACAAGCGGCAAGTACACAGCGCATGTAAAGCAAACCGCAAGTACACAGCGCATGTACAACAAACGGCAAGTACACAGCCCATGTAAAGCAAACGGCAAATACACAGCGCATGTAAAGCAAACCCACAAGTACACAGCGCATGTAAAACAAACGGCAAGTACACAGCGCATGTAAAGCCAACGGCAAGTACACAGCGCATGTACAACAAACGGCAAGTACACAGTGCATGTACAACAAACAGCAAGTACACAGCGCATGTAAAGCAAACGGCAAGTACACAGCGCATGTAAAACAAACGACAAGTACACAACGCATGTACAACAAACGGCAAGTACACAGCGCATGTACAACAAACGGCAAGTACACAGCGCATGTACAACAAACGGCAAGTACACAGCGCATGTACAAGGAACGGCAAGTACACAGCGCATGTACAACAAACGGCAAGTACACAGCGCATGTACAACAAACGGCAAGTACACAGCGCATGTAAAGCAAACGGCAAGTACACAGCGCATGTAAAGCAAGCGGCAAGTACACAGCGCATGTAAAGCAAACGGCAAGTACACAGCGCATGTACAACAAACGGCAAGTACACAGCGCAGTTAAAGCAAACGGCAAGTACACAGCGCATGTACAACAAACGGCAAGTACACAGCGCAGTTAAAGCAAGCGGCAAGTACACAGCGCATGTACAAGGAACGGCAAGTACACAGCGCATGTACAACAAACGGCAAGTACACAGCGCATATAAAGCAAACGGCAAGTACACAGCGCATGTAAAGCAAACGGCAAGTACACAGCGCATGTACAACAAACAGCAAGTACACAGCGGATGTACAAGAAACGGCAAGTACACAGCGGATGTACAACAAACAGCAAGTACACAGCGCATGTAAAGCAAATGGCAAGTACACAGCGCATGTACAAGGAACGGCAAGTACACAGCGGATGTAAAGCAAACGCCGAATACACAACGCATGTAAAGCAAACGTCAAGTACACAGATCATGTACAACAAACGGCAAGTACACAGCGCATGTAAAGCAAACGGCAAGTACACAGCGCATGTAAAGCAAACCCACAAGTACACAGCGCATGTAAAGCAAACGGCAAGTACACAGCTCATGTGAAGCAAACCAAGAAGTACACAGCGCATGCAAAGCAAACAGCAAGTACACAGCGCATGTACAACAAGCGGCAAGTACACAGCGCATGTAAAGCAAACCGCAAGTACACAGCGCATGTACAACAAACGGCAAGTACACAGCCCATGTAAAGCAAACGGCAAATACACAGCGCATGTAAAGCAAACCCACAAGTACACAGCGCATGTACAACAAACGGCAAGTACACTGCGTATGTACAGCCAACGGCAAGTACACAGCGCATGTAAAGCAAACGGAAAATACACAGCGCATGTAAAGCAAACCTACAAGTACACAACGCATGTACAGCCAACGGCAAGTACACAGCGCATGTACAGCAAACGGCAAGTACACAGCGCTCGTAAAGCAAACGGCAAGTACACAGCGCATGTACAGCCAACGGCAAGTACACAGTGCATGTACAGCAAACGGTAAGTACACAACGCATGTAAAGCAAACGGCATGTACACAGTGCATGTACAGCAAACGGCATGTACACTGTGCATGTACAGCAAACGGCAAGTACACAGCGCATGTAAAACAAACGGCAAGTACACAGCGCATGTACAGCAAACGGCATGTACACAGCGCATGTAAATCAAACCCACAAGTACACAGCGCATGTACAACAAACCCACAAGTACACAGCGCATGTACAACAAACGGTAAGTACACAGCGCATGTACAACAAACGGCAAGTACACAGCGCATATAAAGCAAACGGCAAGTACACAGCGCATGTAAAGCAAACGGCAAGTACACAGCGCATGTACAACAAACAGCAAGTACACAGCGGATGTACAAGAAACGGCAAGTACACAGCGCATGTACAACAAACAGCAAGTACACAGCGCATGTAAAGCAAACGGCAAGTACACAGCGGATGTACAACAAACAGCAAGTACACAGCGCATGTAAAGCAAACGGCAAGTACACAGCGCATGTACAACAAACGGCAAGTACACAGCGCATGTAAAGCAAGCGGCAAGTACACAGCACATGTAAAGCAAACAGCAAGTACACAGCGCATGTACAACAAACGGCAAGTACACAGCGCATGTAAAGCAAACGGCAAGTACACAGCGCATATAAAGCAAACGGCAAGTACACAGCGCATGTACAACAAACGGCAAGTACACAGCGCATGTAAAGCAAACGGCAAGTACACAGCGCATGTACAACAAACGGCAAGTACACAGCGCATGTACAACAAACGGCAAGTACACAGCGCATGTACAAAAAACAGCAAGTACACAGCAGATGTACAACAAACGGCAAGTACACAGCACATGTAAAGCAAGCGGCAAGTACACAGCGCATGTAAAGCAAACGGCAAGTACACAGCGCATGTACAACAAACGGCAAGTACACAGCGCATGTAAAGCAAACGGCAAGTACACAGTGCATGTACAACAAACGGCAAGTACACAGCGCATGTAAAACAAACGGCAAGTACACAGCGCATGTAAAGCCAACGGCAAGTACACAGCGCATGTACAACAAACGGCAAGTACACAGCGCATGTACAACAAACGGCAAGTACACAGCGCATGTAAAGCAAACGGCAAGTACACAGCGCATGTAAAGCAAGCGGCAAGTACACAGCGCATGTAAAGCAAACGGCAAGTACACAGCGCATGTACAACAAACGGCAAGTACAGAGCGCAGTTAAAGCAAACGGCAAGTACACAGCGCATGTACAACAAACGGCAAGTACACAGCGCAGTTAAAGCAAGCGGCAAGTACACAGCGCATGTACAAGGAACGGCAAGTACACAGCGCATGTACAACAAACGGCAAGTACACAGCGCATATAAAGCAAACGGCAAGTACACAGCGCATGTAAAGCAAACGGCAAGTACACAGCGCATGTACAACAAACAGCAAGTACACAGCGGATGTACAAGAAACGGCAAGTACACAGCGGATGTACAACAAACAGCAAGTACACAGCGCATGTAAAGCAAATGGCAAGTACACAGCGCATGTACAAGGAACGGCAAGTACACAGCGGATGTAAAGCAAACGCCGAATACACAACGCATGTAAAGCAAACGTCAAGTACACAGATCATGTACAACAAACGGCAAGTACACAGCGCATGTAAAGCAAACGGCAAGTACACAGCGCATGTAAAGCAAACCCACAAGTACACAGCGCATGTAAAGCAAACGGCAAGTACACAGCTCATGTGAAGCAAACCAAGAAGTACACAGCGCATGTAAAGCAAACAGCAAGTACACAGCGCATGTACAACAAGCGGCAAGTACACAGCGCATGTAAAGCAAACCGCAAGTACACAGCGCATGTACAACAAACGGCAAGTACACAGCCCATGTAAAGCAAACGGCAAATACACAGCGCATGTAAAGCAAACCCACAAGTACACAGCGCATGTACAACAAACGGCAAGTACACTGCGTATGTACAGCCAACGGCAAGTACACAGCGCATGTAAAGCAAACGGAAAATACACAGCGCATGTAAAGCAAACCTACAAGTACACAACGCATGTACAGCCAACGGCAAGTACACAGCGCATGTACAGCAAACGGCAAGTACACAGCGCTCGTAAAGCAAACGGCAAGTACACAGCGCATGTACAGCCAACGGCAAGTACACAGTGCATGTACAGCAAACGGTAAGTACACAACGCATGTAAAGCAAACGGCATGTACACAGTGCATGTACAGCAAACGGCATGTACACTGTGCATGTACAGCAAACGGCAAGTACACAGCGCATGTAAAACAAACGGCAAGTACACAGCGCATGTACAGCAAACGGCATGTACACAGCGCATGTAAATCAAACCCACAAGTACACAGCGCATGTACAACAAACCCACAAGTACACAGCGCATGTACAACAAACGGTAAGTACACAGCGCATGTACAACAAACGGCAAGTACACAGCGCATATAAAGCAAACGGCAAGTACACAGCGCATGTAAAGCAAACGGCAAGTACACAGCGCATGTACAACAAACAGCAAGTACACAGCGGATGTACAAGAAACGGCAAGTACACAGCGCATGTACAACAAACAGCAAGTACACAGCGCATGTAAAGCAAACGGCAAGTACACAGCGGATGTACAACAAACAGCAAGTACACAGCGCATGTAAAGCAAACGGCAAGTACACAGCGGATGTACAACAAACGGCAAGTACACAGCGCATGTAAAGCAAGCGGCAAGTACACAGCACATGTAAAGCAAACAGCAAGTACACAGCGCATGTACAACAAACGGCAAGTACACAGCGCATGTAAAGCAAACGGCAAGTACACAGCGCATATAAAGCAAACGACAAGTACACAGCGCATGTACAACAAACGGCAAGTACACAGCGCATGTAAAGCAAACGGCAAGTACACAGCGCATGTACAACAAACGGCAAGTACACAGCGCATGTACAACAAACGGCAAGTACACAGCGCATGTACAAAAAACAGCAAGTACACAGCAGATGTACAACAAACGGCAAGTACACAGCACATGTAAAGCAAGCGGCAAGTACACAGCGCATGTAAAGCAAACGGCAAGTACACAGCGCATGTACAACAAACGGCAAGTACACAGCGCATGTAAAGCAAACGGCAAGTACACAGTGCATGTACAACAAACGGCAAGTACACAGCGCATGTAAAACAAACGGCAAGTACACAGCGCATGTAAAGCCAACGGCAAGTACACAGCGCATGTACAACAAACGGCAAGTACACAGCGCATGTACAACAAACAGCAAGTACACAGCGCATGTAAAGCAAACGACAAGTACACAGCGCATGTACAACAAACGGCAAGTACACAGCGCATGTACAACAAACGGCAAGTACACAGCGCATATAAAGCAAACGGCAAGCACACAGCGCATGTAAAGCAAACGGCAAGTACACAGCGCATGTACAACAAACAGCAAGTACACAGCGGATGTACAAGAAACGGCAAGTACACAGCGGATGTACAACAAACAGCAAGTACACAGCGCATGTAAAGCAAACGGCAAGTACACAGCGGATGTACAACAAACGGCAAGTACACAGCGCATGTAAAGCAAGCGGCAAGTACACAGCACATGTAAAGCAAACAGCAAGTACACAGCGCATGTACAACAAACGGCAAGTACACAGCGCATGTAAAGCAAACGGCAAGTACACAGCGCATATAAAGCAAACGGCAAGTACACAGCGCATGTACAACAAACGGCAAGTACACAGCGCATGTAAAGCAAACGGCAAGTACACAGCGCATGTACAACAAACGGCAAGTACACAGCGCATGTACAACAAACGGCAAGTACACAGCGCATGTACAAAAAACAGCAAGTACACAGCAGATGTACAACAAACGGCAAGTACACAGCACATGTAAAGCAAGCGGCAAGTACACAGCGCATGTAAAGCAAACGGCAAGTACACAGCGCATGTACAACAAACGGCAAGTACACAGCGCATGTAAAGCAAACGGCAAGTACACAGCGCATGTACAACAAACGGCAAGTACACAGCGCATGTAAAACAAACGGCAAGTACACAGCGCATGTAAAGCCAACGGCAAGTACACAGCGCATGTACAACAAACGGCAAGTACACAGCGCATGTACAACAAACAGCAAGTACACAGCGCATGTAAAGCAAACGACAAGTACACAGCGCATGTACAACAAACGGCAAGTACACAGCGCATGTACAACAAACGGCAAGTACACAGCGCATGTAAAGCAAGCGGCAAGTACAGAGCGCATGTACAACAAACAGCAAGTACACAGCGCATGTAAAGCAAACGGCAAGTACACAGCGCATGTAAAGCAAACGGCAAGTACACAGCGCATGTACAACAAACGGCAAGTACACAGCGCATGTAAAGCAAACGGCAAGTACACAGCGCATGTACAACAAACGGCAAGTACACAGCGCATGTACAACAAACAACAAGTACACAGCGCATGTAAAGCAAACGGCAAGTACACAGCGCATGTACAACAAACAGCAAGTACACAGCGGATGTACAACAAACGGCAAGTACACAGCACATGTAAAGCAAGCGGCTAATACACAGCGCATGTAAAGCAAACGGCAAGTACACAGCGCATGTACAACAAACGACAAGTACACAACGCATGTACAACAAACGGCAAGTACACAGCGCATGTACAACAAACGGCAAGTGCACAGCGCATGTACAACAAACGGCAAGTACACAGCGCATGTACAAGGAACGGCAAGTACACAGCGCATGTACAACAAACGGCAAGTACACAGCGCATGTACAACAAGCGGCAAGTACACAGCGCATGTAAAGCAAACGGCAAGTACACAGCGCATGTAAAGCAAGCGGCAAGTACACAGCGCATGTAAAGCAAACGGCAAGTACACAGCGCATGTACAACAAACGGCAAGTACACAGCGCAGTTAAAGCAAACGGCAAGTACACAGCGCATGTACAACAAACGGCAAGTACACAGCGCATGTAAAGCAAGCGGCAAGTACACAGCGCATGTACAAGGATCGGCAAGTACACAGCGCATGTACAACAAACGGCAAGTACACAGCGCATATAAAGCAAACGGCAAGTACACAGCGCATGTAAAGCAAACGGCAAGTACACAGCGCATGTACAACAAACAGCAAGTACACAGCGGATGTACAAGAAACGGCAAGTACACAGCGGATGTACAACAAACAGCAAGTACACAGCGCATGTAAAGCAAACGGCAAGTACACAGCGCATGTACAAGGAACGGCAAGTACACAGCGGATGTAAAGCAAACGCCGAATACACAACGCATGTAAAGCAAACGTCAAGTACACAGATCATGTACAACAAACGACAAGTACACAGCGCATGTAAAGCAAACGGCAAGTACACAGCGCATGTAAAGCAAACCCACAAGTACACAGCGCATGTAAAGCAAACGGCAAGTACACAGCTCATGTGAAGCAAACCAAGAAGTACACAGCGCATGTAAAGCAAACAGCAAGTACACAGCACATGTACAACAAGCGGCAAGTACACAGCGCATGTAAAGCAAACGGCAAGTACACAGCGCATGTAAAGCAAACCCACAAGTACACAGCGCATGTAAAGCAAACAGCAAGTACACAGCGCATGTACAACAAGCGGCAAGTACACAGCGCATGTAAAGCAAACCGCATGTACACATCGCATGTACAACAAACGGCAAGTACACAGCCCATGTAAAGCAAACGGCAAATACACAGCGCATGTAAGGCAAACCCACAAGTACACAGCGCATGTACAACAAACGGCAAGTACACTGCGTATGTACAGCCAACGGCAAGTACACAGCGCATGCAAAGCAAACGGAAAATACACAGCGCATGTAAAGCAAACCTACAAGTACACAACGCATGTACAGCCAACGGCAAGTACACAGCGCATGTGCAGCAAACGGCAAGTACACAGCGCTCGTAAAGCAAACGGCAAGTACACAGCGCATGTACAGCCAACGGCAAGTACACAGTGCATGTACAGCAAACGGTAAGTACACAACGCATGTAAAGCAAACGGCATGTACACAGTGCATGTACAGCAAACGGCATGTACACTGTGCATGTACAGCAAACGGCAAGTACACAGCGCATGTAAAGCAAACGGCAAGTACACAGCGCATGTACAGCAAACGGCATGTACACAGCGCATGTAAATCAAACCCACAAGTACACAGCGCATGTACAACAAACCCACAAGTACACAGCGCATGTACAACAAACGGTAAGTGCACAGCGCATGTACAACAAACGGCAAGTACACAGCGCATATAAAGCAAACGGCAAGTACACAGCGCATGTAAAGCAAACGGCTAGTACACAGCGCATGTACAACAAACAGCAAGTACACAGCGGATGTACAAGAAACGGCAAGTACACAGCGGATGTACAACAAACAGCAAGTACACAGCGCATGTAAAGCAAACGGCAAGTACACAGCGCATGTACAAGGAACGGCAAGTACACAGCGGATGTAAAGCAAACGGCAAGTACACAGCGCATGTAAAGCAAACCCACAAGTACACAGCGCATGTAAAGCAAACGGCAAGTACACAGCTCATGTGAAGCAAACCAAGAAGTACACAGCGCATGTAAAGCAAACAGCAAGTACACAGCGCATGTACAACAAGCGGCAAGTACACAGCGCATGTAAAGCAAACCGCAAGTACACAGCGCATGTACAACAAACGGCAAGTACACAGCCCATGTAAAGCAAACGGCAAATACACAGCGCATGTAAAGCAAACCCACAAGTACACGGCGCATGTACAACAAACGGCAAGTACACTGCTTATGTACAGCCAGCGGCAAGTACACAGCGCATTTAAAGCAAACGGCAAATACACAGCGCATGTAAAGCAAACCTACAAGTACACAACGCATGTACAGCCAACGGCAAGTACACAGCGCATGTACAGCAAACGGCAAGTACACAGCGCTCGTAAAGCAAACGGCAAGTACACAGCGCATGTACAGCCAACGGCAAGTACACAGTGCATGTTCAGCAAACGGTAAGTACACAACGCATGTAAAGCAAACGGCATGCACACAGTGCATGTACAGCAAACGGCATGTACACTGTGCATGTACAGCAAACGGCAAGTACACAGCGCATGTAAAGCAAACGGCAAGTACACAGCGCATGTACAGCAAACGGCATGTACACAGCGCATGTAAATCAAACCCACAAGTACACAGCGCATGTACAACAAACCCACAAGTACACAGCGCATGTACAACAAACGGTAAGTACACAGCGCATGTACAACAAACCCACAAGTACACAGCGCATGTAAAGCAAACAGCAAGTACACAACGCATGTACAACAAACGGCAAGTACACAGCGCATGTAAAGCAAACCCACCGTGGTTTTGTGCATGTTGTGCCAGCTCGTTCGATTACCTTTAGAGATTTCGTTTGACACGACTGAAAACAACGTAGAAACGACTCCACTGGTATTACGATTGTGATGTGATGTGCATCGCCTGCGAATAGGGTGCCAAATCTACATCGTGCAATGCTTTTGAACATTAAAGTCCTTGTTGCAACTAACTTTGCACGCCAGCCATGTATCAGCTGCGACATATTGAAAAATCCTTGGACTGCGAGTCCAATTACTAAGCCCACGGATTGAACAATCTAACGCATTCCAGATTCACCAGCATCGCTGGATTTAATAACGGGCTTGGTCTCGTGCTGGGTCTCATGGTCAGGATCATCTTCTCAACTCTTTATTATTGCACTTACATCATGGTCATAACATGCTCACAGACAATAGTCGGTCCTTGCTCTATGGTGTTTCGCGCATATCTCCCTGATCTCTCAGTCCATGTCTCTATGTTACAAATTCTGCGCCTGCGCACTGGCAGACTTCTCTGAGTACAACATAGAAAAAAAATACGTTTATCATGTAATATTCTTAAATAACCATGATGTTTCTGCAGTGTAAATTTATGTATAATATTTTAAATATTGTGTTCTAATTTGTATTATTTCCTGTTTTATTTTTTTAGCATTAATCATGTACATATTTCAATCATTGTACTATTGCATTTGTTTAAAGATGGCCCATTGGAAATTAGTACGATGTACTAAATGGTCTACCCTCTATAAATAAAGCTTATTATTATAGAGTACTGTTCCAACCTCTAGCCGTGTTCACACAAGTGACTCAGCTAACAAGGGACATTGAACCAATGCTAGCCTAATGTTGGTCCGACTTCGTAAAAAGTGGGCCAACCCCAAAACAGCATTGTTTGATCTAGCAGCTCAAATAATCTCTGCCACCCTTTTACCTCAAAAATGTGGGGTCTCAGAGATACGTTTGCATGACCACTGTCGCCCATTTATTTGAATCTAATTATTACTACTCACAACTAGCTACTCAATGATATAATCAGGATTACATAATATATGTTTTATTAGTGGGCAGACCTGTAGCTTCCGACGATACGTTGTAGACCTTGTTCTTGGCCTTCCAACCTTGCCCTGGATCCACAAATGTCTGCTGGCAGAACATGCTCGCTATCAATGCTATAACGAGGTATGATCGCATCTGTCCTGGTGGTAGCACTGCCACAACGCCGGCCCAATGCGCCTCAACGCTGATACAACGCCTCCCGATGTTGGTCTAACGCTGGCATCGCTGGCCCAACGTTGGCCCAACGTTGGCTAACTAAATACAATGGTTTAATTATAACTGTTCTCCATTAATTTAACTACATTCTGAAACTATTATTACTGTTACTACAGGTCAATAGTGTACAATATGACGACACCAGTGTGTATCACGAACCATGGCATGAACAGTTTGTGCCCCGTTGTGCCTAAAATTCGTGCATGTGCGAAGGCATCAAATCTTCTATTTTGATTCCACGATGTGCAATGTTAAGCAGTTATTGCATTTCGACTTGACTCAGTGCAGTATGTAGGTTCTTCCGTGTATTATTTTTTACGTTGGATCGTATTACCATAATCTGCATATAGTCACATAGCACCAGATGACACAGAGTATCAAATGCAGACGAATATTGGCAACCTATAGATAGCCACGCATTTATTTGCAAGCAGTAAATAACGTGCTTTTGTAAGTACGTTGCAGCGCTAAGGGACTATTTTGCGACCTGTAGCATCAATCAAAATTCCCTTTGACATCAACCATGACTGCACCACTAGCAGGGGGTCTTCTAAAAAATGCACAATGTTCATGACTGTGTAAAAAATATGCCAGTTCTACTGAAAAAGTAATAGACTAAGTCATAGTAGCGGTATGGTTAACAGTCTGGGTCTTGGGCTTTATTGTTGTTCTGATGGTGTCTAAAAACTATTTCCACTTGGCTATCCTCTGGACGACATTGGGGAATTTTGGAGCACATTCATATTCAGCCGCATCTTCAAATTAACATATTATGCATGGCCATGGAAAATGCAATCAGTGCAGGTCAAAAGAGTCAATTTTCGAGGTCAAAAGGGTAAAAAAAGAAGAAGGACAATGCGCAATGGTTACAGCGTGGCGCTTTGCCGGTGTCGCTGCCTGCATGCCATGCGGTTTCGAATCCCGCTTGGTGCAGGATTTTCAGAGATATATCATGTTTCTCTTCCCTCAATCCTAGGACATTGTTTTAATGTTGTGTCCTTAGGCAAGGCACTTCACTCTTAAATGCTTGACTTGACTCAGGTGAAAATGTGTACTCGGTAGGACAGAGATGGCAATGTGTATGATAAGTTCAATGCGCCGATATTTTTTTTTTTATTCCAGCAAGAAATTTGAATATCAATCTTCATTTTTGCTTTTTTGATCCCTCTTGACCTTTTGACCAGCCCAAATTTGTCCAGATGACAACAAAGCGAATAATGTTCCTGAATGGTATAGAAACACGAATAGCAAAAACCTTGCAATACCAGACTTTTCAAACTGTGCGTAGTTTTACATTGAATGGAACCTCCTTCTCGGGGCTAGCCCTGCTACAGAGCTTTGAGAATCCTCTGTGATGCCACGTCCTGATAGGGCCTCAAAAACTGGTGTCTGGTGACCCCGAGCTTAACCCTTTCCAACTGTGTCAAATGTGACATTACGTTGGCCAATCACCGATCAACTTGCCCTATCATCGTCCATCCTTCCACGTTTCACTCACGCAGCAATTGTTTGACAGCCACGCGGCTGGCTAGTGTATTGTTTAAATCTTGTTTACAAAGCCAAAGACATATTTTTAAAACATGTGGTGATTGGCCATCCAGGAAATTAGGCCAAGCTCATAAATATCTCAAACAGAACACATATTGTACAGTGCGATCGATCAGAGTCACTAGCGAACTTTAGGGGAAGGATAGTAGATCTGCAGAATGAGAATGGACTACAGCCTGCCCTTCCGTGAAGTATCTGTGTGACAGGAGAGGGGGTATTAAGAAATAAATTTATATGCCATTGACATAATTACTTTTACCATACCGGTATTCTGTATATTATATAGTAAGTCCAACCTGAATACAGTGCGTCTTTAGTTTAGTTAACCCGCTATTATATTAGCCGCACGTCTGGCCTTCATCCACATATGGCCAGGTGAAGCTATATGTGATAATTCTCGGCAAATAGAGCAGGTTTTAAGATATCGTCAGTCAATGGCTGGGGTATGATGTGTCGTAACAGGTAGCCTCAACCAACGCGTGTATTCCACTTAATCTGTATCAAGTGCAAATGTTAACCCTTGTCCTGCTAGGCCCAGTATTATGGGTAGCCTCCGTAACCGAGAGGTAAGGTGCTTGGCCTCAAACCAGGGCCCATAATTTCCACCCTGTTTCTGAAGGGCGGTATCATCTCATTCATCGCACCATTATTAATAGGATTTCTTGGCCCACAAAGGAACAACTTTTGAACTAAATCATTTTGCGAAGTGTTTATTTCAAAATACCAATATCTGTCGTCATTTGATGCAGGAAATTATGTAATATATGTAATATATATTTATAGCAGGTAAAGGGTGAAACCCCCGAAATATTAGGACAGCCTTATTATGACGAGGTGGATTATTATGACGAGGTGGATTATTTGCATGGACTTATTTGTATTAATGTCACTAGCAGGTAAAGGTTGAAAAGTCATCCTCATCTCAATGTGTTTTATTAAATTGACTTTATCCCCTTGATCAAATATATGTCGGATGCCGCATATATATATATCTCACAAGCTTGTAAGATGTCAATCGAATTTCACTGTTCAGTCGTGAACCACCCCAGGTATTATGTAAGAAGATGCAGCTAGCAGGATCTAGAGAAGAGAACATTAGTATGAACGTGTACAGATCTATTTCTGATATGCCACATCTATTTGATACTAAATCATGCATGAATCATGCTGTATGCCCATGTATTAATTAACCTGTCTACCTCCGAATGTATTCATATTTTAACAGGTATTACCATTTTCTATGACAGAATATGTCATATATTTATTAAGGGTAGTTTGTAAGTGAAGGGTTAGCACAGTCTAACTCTGCATGTATCTTTATGGTGCTGCTATCACTCAAAACTTTAGTTATTAGAACACATAACATAAATACATGTACGAAACTGATAAATCGGGAGAATGGACAATAGTGATAAATTATAGCCATGATGAATTAATTACATGTATTTTTCTATAACTGATCTATTCTAATGATTTTATTTGTAGTGTAGTGGTTAAGTTCCCATAGTGAAAAAAAGCATGAAACTTCCACCATTATTAGTACATATCCTGGGGTTTATTTTAGTATGTGGAGGTAAGTTAGATTTGACCCCTGGTGACTCTAGAGGTCATTGACCTCGAAAGGTCAAAATATCCAATTGCGAAGCCAAAAAGAGATGAAAATTTTGTATTACACTATCTATATGATGTTTTTGTATTCCAGAAGTGTGCCAAATACTCTAAGAGACTGATATTAATCAAAAACATAACACCAAGGTCATCTCAATTAAAACAATAGTGGTGCAGTCATCTATTACAACGGATTGGTTTTGACACAGTCCTGCTCAGAAATCTTTTCCATGCGCATTTTAGGAGATTTAGGGCAGTATATAACTTGGGAGGGAAAATACACTCTTAGTACTCCCCTGACTACATCCCTTCCTCAATGTTCAATTGGACGAGCAAAATTACAGTGTGTAGCAGCTGTTAAATATCAGTTTGGGTTCCCATGGCAAACCATTGATACATAAATGGGCTATGAAGTCTGACATGGGTTGGAATTATTTTTTACTGGGGTACCGTCGAAAAAAACCGTTAAGGTCATATCAAGGTCATTTCAAGGTCAAACTGTCAAAGATCATAAAAAAGATGTTTTTTTACTTTCATACCGGATACCAGAATTAATTTCTAGACTGCATCAATTTTTTTCGGAAAGTTCGGCAAAATACTAGGGTCATAGAGTAGTGTTTAAACTACCATAATAAAACAATTGTGCATGTCATGATTAAAGCATGAAAACTTCTACCATTATTAACACATATCCTGATCTTTATTTTAAATTGTGGAGGTAAGCTAGATTTGACCCCTGGTGACCTATAGGTGTCATTGACATCGATATGAAAACACACACCCTTGAAATGATCTTAACTTGACCTTGGAAGCCCAATCTCAGGAAGCCGAATGGCGCCCTCTCTGTATGTCAACTGTAGCCTTTTGTACATCATTGGTTTATACAAGAGTGAGAGGTATAGTATTTCGTTTATAACGGTCTACTACCCCGTTTTAACGGTCTAGTAGTTTTTTCATGACGGTCTAGTATCACGTTATAACGGTCTTCTAATCCGTTATAACAGTCTACTAATCCGTTATAAAGGTTTACTAATCCATTAAAAAGGTATACTATTCCGTTATAACGGGCGAATCTCCCGTTATAACGGTCTGCTATTCCGCTGTAGCGCTCTAGTATCTCGTTATAAAGGTCTACTTTCCCGTTATAACGGTCTAGTATTTTGTTTTAACGGTCTAGTATCACGCTATAACGGCTTACAAATCCGTTATAACGGCTTACTAATCCGTTATAACGGTCTACTATTCCGTTATAACGGTCCAGTATTTCGTTATAACGGTCTACTATCCCGTTATAACGGTCTAGTATTTTGTTATGACGGTCTAGTCCCACGTTATAGCGGTCTACCAATCCATTATAACGGTCTACTCAGCCGTTATAACGGTCTACTAATTCGTTATAACGGTCCACTAATTCGGTAAAGAGGTCTACTATTTTGTTATAACGGTCAAGTCTTCCGTTATAACGGTCTACTATCCGTTATAACTGTATAGTATTTCGTTATAACGGTCTACTATCTCGTTATAGCGGTCTTGTATTTCTTTATGACTGTTAAGTCTACCGTTATAACGGTCTACTATTCCGCTATAATGATCTACGGATCTACCTACTAATCCGTTATAACGGTCTACTAATCTGTGATAACGGTCTACTAATCCGTTAAAACGGTCTCGTATTTCGTTATAACGGTCTCGTATTTCGTTATAGCATTCTGGTATTTCGTTATAACGGTCTAATAAATCATTTAATGATGCCGGATAAATGAGGCTCGATTTTTTGGGGATTATTAAATTATGTTGCTCATGATGAATTAATTACATGTATTTTTCTATAACTGATCTATTCTAATCATTTTATTTGTAGTGTAGTGGTTAAGTTCCCATAGTGAAACAAAGCATGAAACTTCCACCATTATTAGTACATATCCTGGGGTTTATTTTAATATGTGGAGGTAAGTAAGATTTGACCCCTGGTGACTCTAGAGGTCATTGACTTCAAAAGGTCAAAATATCCAATTGCGAAGCCAAAAAGTGATGAAAATTTTGTATTACACTATCTATATGATGTTTTTGTATTCCAGAAGTGTGCCAAATACTCTAAGAGACTGATATTAGTCAAAAACATAACACCAAGGTCATCTCAAATAAAACAATAGTTGTGCAGTCATCTATTACAACGGATTGGTTTTGACACAGTCCTGCTCAGAAATCTTTTCCATGCGCATTTTAGGAGATTTAGGGCAGTATATAACTTGGGAGGGAAAATACACTCTTAGTATTCCCCTGACTACATCCCTTCCTCAATGTTCAATTGGACGAGCAAAATTACAGTGTGTAGCAGCTTTTAAATATCAGTTTGGGTTCCCATGGCAAACCATTGATACATAAATGGGCTATGAAGTCTGACATGGGTTGGAATTATTTTTTACTGGGGTACCGTCGAAAAAAACCGTTAAGGTCATATCAAGGTCATTTCAAGGTCAAACTGTCAAAGATCATAAAAAAGATGTTTTTTTACTTTCATACCGGATACCAGAACTAATTTCTAGACTGCATCAATTTTTTTCGGAAAGTTCGGCAAAATACTAGGGTCATAGAGTAGTGTTTAAATAACCATAATAAAACAATTGTGCATGTCATGATTAATGCATGAAAACTTCTACCATTATTAACACATATCCTGATCTTTATTTTAAATTGTGAAGGTAAGCTAGATTTGACCCCTGGTGACCTATAGGTGTCATTGACATCGATATGAAAACCACACCCTTGAAATGATCTTAACTTGACCTTGGAAGCCCAATCTCAGGAAGCCGAATGGCGCCCTCTCTGTATGTCAACTGTAGCCTTTTGTACATCATTGGTTTATACAAGAGTGAGAGGTATAGTATTTCGTTTATAACGGTCTACTACCCCGTTTTAACGGTCTAGTAGTTTTTTCATGACGGTCTAGTATCACGTTATAACGGTCTTCTAATCCGTTATAACAGTCTACTAACCCGTTATAAAGGTTTTCTAGTCCATTAAAAAGGTATACTATTCCGTTATAACGGGCAAATCTCCCGTTATAACGGTCTGCTATTCCGCTGTAGCGCTCTAGTATCTCGTTATAAAGGTCTACTTTCCCGTTATAACGTTCTAGTATTTTGTTTTAACGGTCTAGTATCACCCTATAACGGCTTACAAATCCGTTATAACGGCTTACTAATCCGTTATAACGGTCTACTATTCCGTTATAACGGTCCAGTATTTCGTTATAACGGTCTACTATCCCGTTATAACGGTCTAGTATTTTGTTATGACGGTCTAGTCCCACGTTATAGCGGTCTACCAATCCATTATAACGGTCTACTCAGCCGTTATAACGGTCTACTAATCCGTTATAACGGTCCACTAATTCGGTAAAGAGGTCTATCATTTTGTTATAACGGTCAAGTCTTCCGTTATAACGGTCTACTATCCGTTATAACTGTATAGTATTTCGTTATAACGGTCTACTATCTCGTTATAGCGGTCTTGTATTTCTTTATGACTGTTAAGTCTACCGTTATAACGGTCTACTATTCCGCTATAATGATCTACGGATCTACCTACTAATCCGTTATAACGGTCTACTAATCTGTGATAACGGTCTACTAATCCGTTAAAACGGTCTCGTATTTCGTTATAACGGTCTCGTATTTCGTTATAGCATTCTGGTATTTCGTTATAACGGTCTAGTAGTTCGGTTTAGCAGTGTACTTATCCGTTATAGCAGTCTACTAATTCGTTATAACGGTCTAGTATTTTGTTTTAACGGTTGTAACTGATTAATAGGCCGCTATAACGGAACAGTAGACCGTTATAAATTCTCAAGGATGAGAGCATCCGCCCAGATAACAGGACAGACATGGATAATTCAAAGAGAAAAATCGATATCAGCCAAAACAAGGTTATCTACGGAAATGGATTTATTGTTTAATCCGTTATAACGGTCTAGTATTTCGTTATAACGGTCTACCAAATTTTTATAATGTCTACAATCCCATTATAGCGGTCTATTATTTCGTGAATATGGTCTTGCAGGTCGTTATAACGGCCTAGTATTTAGCTATGACCTTGATAACGGTCTAGTATTTCATTATAGCGGTCTACTATTTCATTATAGCGGCTTATAGCAAAAAAGTACCCGGTATAACGAAATACTAGATCGTTATAAAATGATAGTATACCGTTATAACGGATTAGTAGACCGTTATAAAGGATTAATGAGCAGCTATAACGGATTAGTGGACCGTTGTAACGGATTAGTAGTCCGTTATAACGAAACTCTAGACCATTATAGCGAAATAATAGACCGTTATAAGGAAATAGTATTCCGTTGTAGCGAAATACTAGACATTTATAACGGGAAAATAACTGCTACAGTGCAATAATGAACCGTTATAGCGGAATAGTAGACCGTTATAACGGATTATTATACCGTTATGACGAAATACTAGACCGTTATAACGAAATGCTAGACCGTTATAACGGGACATTAGACAATCATAACGGATTAGTATTTCGTGATTATGGTCTTGTAGGTCGTTATAACGGTCTAGTATTTAGTTATGACCTTGATAACGGTCTAGTATTTCGTTATAACGGTTTACTATTTCGTTATAACGCTTTATAGCAAAATAGTAAGCCGTTATAACGAAATACTAGACCGTTATAAAATAATAGTATACTGTTATAACGGATTAGTAGACCATTATAATGGATTAGTAGACAGCTATAATGGATTAGTAGACCGTTGTAATGGATTAGTAGACCGTTATAGCAAAACTCTAGACCGTTAAAGCAAAATAATAGACTGCTATAACGAAATAGTATCCCGTTGTAACGAAATACTAGCCATTTATAATGGAATAATATACCGCTATAGTGCAATAATGAACCTTTATAGCAGAATAGTAGACCGTTATAACTGATTAGTAGACCGTTATAACGAAATACTAGACCATTATAACGAAATGCTAGACCGTTATAACGGAATAGTAGACTGTTATGATGGACTAGTATGTCGTTATAAAAAAGTAGTAGACCGTTATAACGGAATACTAGACCATTATAACGGAACAGTAGATCGCTATAACAGATAAGTAAACCGTTATAACGAAATAATATATCGTTATACCAAAATACTAGACCGTTATAACGGAATGGTAGATGTGCAAATTAGTTAATATCATATATCCTATTTGATGGCTATGAAAGGTTTAGTCTAGTTTTAATGCAATTGTTGCCGACAAGTGGAAAAAAAGCGCAATGTCCTAATAGAAAATAATGCAGTATGAATTGAATACAGAACGATGGAATAATCGGTTTTGTATATATCATGGTGACAGGGTCTTAATTTAACGAGAAAATTTGGCAGTCATGACATCGATATTTTGCCGAGCTTTCTGAAAAAATGATTTAGCCTAAAAATTAATTATAGTATCTGGTCTCCGGAGTTTTTGCAGCCGAAATAAACTATGAAGTTGATTTGTGGTGGCCATTTTAAAATTCAGTGAAATCTTTAATTAAATTGCCTGTATATCTCCATATCGTGGGGAATGTGTTTGTAAGCTTTGGATCATTTTTGATCAGGGTTTTGAGTTTTTCCGCTTACAAAAAAATTTGATTTTGAACTCTGGGAGATATTTTGGTAGCATGTTTAATAACTCACTTGCACAGCCTCAAGTTGTTGAGAATGTGATGCCTCACGCTTGATAGATCCCGGCGCGAAAATCCCCCTTCCCCTACGGCCGTGGGATAAAAACCGGCTCACCACTTCTATTAGGATATTAGTGTCACGCTAAGAATATATATAAAATTCAACATTCTAGTCGAACAGTTTTAATCAGTATAATAGGCCGTCATTTCATCTAAATTAATGTGGTCTTCTAACAACGTCCAGCTACCTGGAATATTAGACTAGAGAGACTAGATAGAGATGATGGCATTAACGCCATACCCATGGCTCGCATGGCTTACACTATGCATATATGCCTATATATAATGCTGTGGTCCCGAATTAGAAGACACTGATTTGTTGACCAAACTTATTAAAGGAGACATGTGATTGCTACACGGATGCTAGTCAATTTATAACCAATTAAAATATCAGATATGGCTCACCTGCATAAAGTTAGGTTGATGTAGATAGATGTGATTCTAGAAAAATTGTATACATGTGCAATCACCAGACTGGAGCTCAGGCTCCTTTAAGTGAAGACAAGTTCGAAAAAGAAATTGGAACAGCTCTGAAAAAGACAGGTGATCATGGTCATTGTTTTTGCCAGTTTGACCTTGAAATAACCTTGACATGACCTTCAAATTACTTTCGGATGGTACTCCAGTTAAACATAACCCCACCCTATGTCAAACTTCATAAACCCAATTACTTATCAATATTTAGCTTTGGGAGCCCAGATTTGGTATTCCCAGGCGGTCACCCATCCAAGTACTAACTGGGCCCGACGTTGCTTAACTTCGGTGATTGGACGAGAACCGGTGCTTTCAACGTGGTATGGCCGTAGACAAGGAACACACGGGAATCTTGCCAAGTCCATCAACTCACAGTCATTCGCGAGGCATTGAAATAAAAACAAAAAACACCGACATCTGCGAAATATATTAACCGCTGACTGACTGACTGACTGACTGACTGACGGACGGACGGAGAATTGATTTGATGAACTATAAATAATAACAATAATGTGTGAAATAAAAAAAACAGTCCGTCCGTCCGTTCGTCCGTCCGTTCGACTAATACACACACACACACCATGTCACCCAGTACGATAGCACCTTTAAATCTATTTGTGAGCTAATGTATTTTGTCATGTAATTGGGGCATAATTTGATTAAATGACTGAATTGCTGCTAGAAGATGTGTTTAAAAACAAAGCAGGTAATTTGCATTTATTCTGAACATTGTGGTAGGATATAGGACATTGATTTGGACGAGACAAAAGCTAAGTCGACATTAACATGGTTAATCATGAGCGGGGTAACCAATTTCTGAGTTTCAGTACTCAAAGGGTTTAGCACATGAAGTTATGTGGAAAAAAGAAGCGAGATGTCGGCTTGTGAATAGTGTACAGGTAATTGAAATAATCAGCAGTTTAATTAGATGACAAATGAACAGCGATATATAATTAAATCTCTTGATACGTTGTGGTGGCTCTGAAAAGAGCCGTTTTGTTTGGACACAGTGTGTTGTATACAGATGAAGCAGATTAAGCTCTCTCTCCACGGATACGACGGGCCAGCTGGATGTCCTTTGGCATGATGGTGTCACGCTTGGCGTGAATGGCGCACAAGTTGGTGTCCTCACACAGACCGACCAGGTAAGCCTCGCTAGCCTCCTGCAGGGCCATTACGGCAGAGCTCTGGAATCGGAGATCTGTCTTGAAGTCCTAGGCGATTTCACGGACCAGACGCTGGAATGGCTGCTTGCGGATGAGAAGTTCAGTGCTCTTCTGGTATCTTCTGATCTCACGGAGAGCGACTGTTCCAGGCCTGTAACGATGGGGTTTCTTCACACCACCAGTGGCTGGGGCACTCTTGCGAGCTGCCTTGGTGGCCAACTGCTTTCTGGGGGCCTTGCCTCCTGTAGATTTACGAGCGGTCTGCTTTGTACGAGCCATCTTTTCTAATAGGATCTGGACGATCTTACTTCAAAACGAAGAATGGAGACCTACTGCAAAACTGTGTATATTCAACCTGTACACACCGGCTGGTGACTGAGAGGCTGCCTCACTAGTGACAGGGGAGGGGCCGCACAGAAGCTGTGTCCCCGTAACTGCTGTAACAACGCACCCCGCTTATCACACAGGGTCGAACGCCTTACGCTTGTCAAACAGGTCACTACTGTTGACTGTGGCGAAGTTTGTTCAGCAATTACGCTGATTAGTTTGACACATCTCTCATTCACACACTCTCCACGCAAAGGCTTCCAAATTGATGCACACCTACTACTTCATTATAGACTCGTCCTCAAAACATTTCCATCTTATTTTTGGACAAGAATGAAAAAAAATATGGCCGTTTACTGTGAATTTATGTCAGCATAGCTTACTTAAAATTCTGACATCATCAACATAGCATATTAAATTTAATAATTGCAAACCATAATATTTTTTATTTTGAACTTTGTAATTTCGCTTAAAGTCAAAGTCAGTTTGAATCTGACACTTTCGCGTTGCATGTTTTTCGCTCGCTCATTCTTCATGAAATTTTCGTCCAATTGTCATAAAATTTTCCAAGCGTTAGTTTCCAGTTTTATGGCACCTGCCCTGAACATTTCAAGAAAAAATATTATGTAGTTTAAAAAGTTAGACCATTTGACATGTAGTTCTTGCGAAATATGACGCCCATCTATAAACCCATTGAACGCTATCAGCTTTTTATTTACTTTTTATCCACACTATTATCCTATGTCTGCATACATAGCTAGCTAGATAGACCAGTCACTTATTTCACATAAAATGAAACGTATTTTTAGTTTTATTACGAAGTTAAACTGCTAAGCTAGACTAATTGTTATTGAAAGAATTTACGAAACAGATCTTTTCTAGAAAGTGGTGGCTCTGAAAAGAGCCGTTTGACGAGTTTGTCAGATCACAGATTCATAATCTAACCGCCGAATCCGTACAGTGTACGTCCTTGGCGTTTCAAAGCGTAGACGACATTCATAGCTGTCACGGTCTTCCTCTTGGCATGCTCGGTGTATGTGACGGCATCACGGATCACATTTTCCAAGAAAACCTTCAATACACCACGGGTCTCCTCGTAGATAAGACCAGAGATACGTTTTACACAACCTCTGCGTGCAAGACGACGGATAGCTGGCTTGGTGATTCCCTGGATATTGTCACGCAACACCTTACGATGACGCTTGGCGCCGCCCTTTCCAAGTCCCTTTCCTCCTTTTCAGATACTCAGTATTCGACTAGCTGTTCCCTCAATGGGAAACCAACCAATCTTCCGACTAAAAACTGGAATACTATACAAACAAATAATTTAGACTCTATGTGAGTAAAATTTTGCTCCTCCCTTCTTATTGTCTTCACATGTCTTTCTCTCTTAGGAGTTCTGCACCTACAAACCTCCTGGTGAATGACAACCTCATTAAAGAAGCTGTCACCCCCCAGGTGCCATCTAGTATTTCCATTCCGTACTTGTCTCTCCTTTCACAGCCACTAAACTCATCAATCACTGGGAGATCTTTCCATAATCAAAAATTAAAAAACACCAATCAATTTACTTAGGAACCAATGCAGAAAGACAAATACTCTTTCTACATTAGCCCCCTTACCAGATAAATAGTATTCCTTATCCAACCAACATTTTAAAACCACGTAACATCATAGTATCTGTGTTAGAAGTGCACTGCCAACAGGCACTGGGCCAGGCCCCCCCCCCCCCTACCGACGCAATCCACCCGCCGACGACCACAACACACACCCCCCAACTAATTGCCAGGTGAGTGCTACTGTGCCGCCAACGAGCGCGGCCGCCGAGTAGTTTGTGGCCGACCCACTCGCCTGTCAACAAAACAAAAAACATAAGTGCAAACATGTAACATTCTAGACATCACATTACAGGTTGTTAGACCCGACCCCCAACGTCACATCAACTTACTTTCAAACAATTACGTCATACCAGCTAGCTTATAAGATCAGAGCCCTTAATAGGGTCAAACATTCCAAAGCTCAACTTTAAATCATTACATACATACCTGCATACCAGCCAGCTTATGAACTCAGACTCCTTAAAAAGGAATCAAACACATCAAAGCATTGCTTTAATTACACTCCCTCAAATCATTACATACATACATACTAGCTAGCTTATGAACCCAGACCCCTAAACGGAATCAAACACATCAAAGCATAGCTTTAAGCACACTTCCGCCGATCATTAGATTAATATTAGCTAGCTTATGAACTCAGACCCCTAAAAGAGATCAAACACATCAAAGCATTGCTTTAATTACATTCCGTCATTCACCTTATTAAAACCGATTTGTCTATTAATGATATTCCACCCGTTCCGAACAAATGTATCACCTATTAGATTAACTACCCCATAACCTTACCTATCTAAACACGGTAAGGTCGCCTGGGCTACCTACCTTTCCAGTTAGGTTGCCCTACGGCTGTTTTCCTTCCTGGATACATTATAAATCCCTGAAAAAATAAAATTTTGTTCCCTGAACTTGATAGCAATATTATCAAGGTTACATACGCCTACTTCTCACTACGAAGTACGCGTTCCACTGTTTTCCATTCCCCAGCCTAAATAGTACCGACTTCCTGATACTCCATACAATCTATAAAACAAAACAAACATATAATTAAAGCAATGTACTTAATGTTGTACAGAAAGGATATACTATCAGGTTCCAGCTCCACAAGCCCAGCGCCCACACTCCATACTTCTATGAAATGGGACCGCGGGAGCCTGCGGAACTCAAACCGAATTCTATCCTTTAATTTCAATTTAAACCCCTACAATAAGACAAAATCCAATTATCTAGTATATGCAAAATAGAAAAGACATGTGTTAAAACAGAATAAATAAAGTATTCTCGCGAATATCAGCGAGCCCCTTCACAGCAAACCAAATAGCACGAAACAAAGATCGTGGCAAACGGTGAAAATCCAATTTTATTCGGTATCTTAATTTGGATTGAAAAATATGTAACAGACCCTCATCTGTCATTTGGATACCATAGGTTAATTCCCTATACCTC
Organism: Flabesymbios commensalis; assembly: GCA_964017125.1. Classification (NCBI taxonomy): domain Eukaryota; kingdom Metazoa; phylum Annelida; class Polychaeta; order Terebellida; family Flabelligeridae; genus Flabesymbios; species Flabesymbios commensalis. Next base: position 75,763,669 of record OZ024916.1, read on the forward strand.
TGCTTCCAAATATGTGACTTCAATAGGTATGTGGTTATTATAACCAATTTTAAAATATTTGATTTCACTTGGAACGTGCCAAAAATAAAATCATCTTCAAAAAAAACCATGGGTCTACTTGAACTTGATAGTAGGGTCTGTAACCAATCTAGGCTTAACTGAACCTTGTCACAAAAATACAAGACATGAGAAACTGTCTCAGTTTCCTCACACCATACACAACTCGGTGATTGCACAATGTGTCGTTTAAACAACCGAGCATTAGTTGGTACCACATCATGACTGAGTAAAAAATTAAAATTGAAATCGTAATCCAGGTGCTGTACCAAATGCATATTCCTCCAACAAGTTGAAAAGAAACAATATCCTTAAAATGTACTAAGTGCTGTATGCACTGAGAGTAAAATGTATTTGTCTGAAAAGACGCAGGTGACAAATTTTCTGGTTGTAAAAGACCAAGTGAAACTAACTTCAGTTTGGTCCAGTATTTGGCCAAACACTCCTAATCCTCCCCCTGTCCCTTTACAAAAAATTCCCATATGTCGAATTTGGAAGGCTTCACACCTCAATTCCAGGTTTGGAACACCAAGTCCACCTTCTTTCTTATCTAAATATAAAGTGTCTCTAGATATACGTTCAAAACTACCCCCCCAAATAAACCTAAACATCAATCTAGTAATTTGTACAATAACACTTTTCGGAATTATGCAAACAGTGGCAACGTACCACAGCTTCGAGGCGACCAGCATATGAAATAACGCTAATCGACCTCTCAGCGTGGCACATCGCCCCTTCAATGCTTGAGTTTTAGTTTCCATACTGGATGTTAGCATGGAAAAAGTTTTCATACTTACCCCTTTATTATCAAAAAATATGCCAAAAATCTTTTGGGCAGTCTTAACCACCCGATGGCCACACACCGTCTGGTCATCGTCTGGCTTCCACGGTCCCAAGAACATAATAAACGACTTGTCACGGTTCAGCTCTGAACCACTAGCCAAACCAAACATTTCAAAAAGTTACATAATTTGCCTAACATATCTGGGACTTTCAACAAAAAAGTTTGTATCATCCGCAAAAGCAGAGATTTTAATTTGCCTACCTCCAGGCAATCTAATACCTTTAATATTAGTAGACTCATTAGTAGTATATGTCGAGCAAGTTCAATGTGATCGACGGTGGAAAACGATTAGTGATCAGGAATGGGAATAAAAAATGGCCGCCACAATCCAAAATGGCCGCCAATCAATGGCCGCCAATCAATGGCCGCCGTAATCCAAAATGGCAGCCAATCAACCCTTTGAGCCCAAGAACTTTTTTTTTCAAATAAACCCTCTAAATCCAAGAGCCAATTTTCAAGTTAACCCTTTAAATTCCAGGGTCAATTCTTTCAAATAAACCTTCTAAATCCACGGGACATTTTTCAAGTTAACCCTCTAAATTCCAGGGTCAATTTTTTCAAATAAACCTTCTAAATCCACGGGACATTTTCAAGTTAACCCTCTAAATTCCGGGGTCAATTTTTCAAATAGACCTTCTAAATCCAAGGATCAATTTTCAAGTTGACCCTCTAAATTCCAGGGTCAATTTTTCAAATAAACCTTCTAAATCCAAGGGCAATTTTTCAAGTTAACCCTCTAAATTCCAGGGCCAATATAAATCTGAATTATGATGAATCTCGGCGGTTGGCTTTCAACGCACACTGACCCAACGTTAACGGATTAATTAACCCCTAAAATTCCAGGGTCAATTCCAGGGTCATTTTTTAAAATTAATCCTTCAGACAATTTTAAGTAGACCCGATAAATCCTAGGGCCAATTTTGGTTCCTTTTCATCATGAACTAAATATATATATAAAGTTTGTAAATAGGATGCAGAAATTAGTACGTAGGAAGTAGCTGTCAGAACAACATCTAAAATGGAATCATGCAAACACTGTATTGTATTTATAACTTTCTAATGTTTTAATTTCACTATGTCATAGATCTACATAGTTATTCTTCACATCTGCTAAAATAGCTTCAAATTTCGTATAATCTATCAGAACTTGTGAAATATTTTAAATTCACATCCAAATACGTCAAAAATTCTATAAATATTTTAATTTACTACTAAGTATTCCACATTTTCGAAAACATTTAGCAATTTTCGATAAGTACTTGTTAAAATAGTGTGCCTTTTCTTAAAATGTATGCGCATATGACAAGATATTTTAAGATAATTTTGAAACATTTTCCGATTTTTCACTATGGACTTGTTAAAATAGTGTGGATTTTCTTATAGGTAATACTAAAATGGTAAAATATTTATCAACTTTGCTCTATGTGTCCTAAATATTTCCAGGGTGATTTTTGTCAAATAGACTTCTAAATCCAAGGCACAATCTCAAGTTAACCCTCCAAATTCCAGGGTCAATATAAACCTGAATTATGATGAATCTCGGCGGTTGGCTTTCAACGCACACTGGCCCAACGTTAACGGATTAAGCGGCTCCATCGTCACCACAGGATTCAAGGTGCTAAGTATGACACAGGTGGGCCCCTGCATTTGCATATCTCAGATCAGGCTTTATGTTTACACAAACATGCGAATTATGATGACTCAATTTATTCATAACTTAATCTTACTGCAGCAAATTATTAGTTTAATCTAAATAGTCGTGACCCAGCATCAAACCAATGTTGGATCAATACTAGTATTTGACTGGATACCGCCACAATAATCACTCGATGCATCTAATGCATTATTTATTTTCACAAGGTCATTACGGTCCGTACCTTGTGACCTCAAGTATGTGCGCCCCATTAGTGAGCACGACTCCTTTTCAATTCCGGAGCGCGTTTATTGCACTCTCGCCTTGCTGAACCTGTAATAAGTGACAAGTGCACCAATATTTATGATAGATATACAGGAAAATAAACGTTTGACTCGTCAGCAATGCTTAACATTATTTTGATTTTTCTCTAACAGCATACACATATTATTATGGTAAGCTTGCACTATGGTATGCATATTATGTGGCATCGCATTACATTTATTGTTTATAAAATAGACATTCGCCCACTTTGTTTAGGTGCTAAATATGAGGGCAAATTCACAGCTGGACACCCGCATTTGCATATCTCAGATCAGGCTTTATGTTTACACAAACATGCGAATTATGATGACTCAATTTCTTCATAACTTAATCTTACTGCAGCAAATTATTAGTTTAATCTAAATAGTGACAATTATAAACAAACCCGCATAAAGTAATAACACAACACATTAAAATAAAGACAATAGAGAGTTTTTCTGTTAAAAATTAATTTATTAAATATTTAAAACAACAAGCTGCCTAGCTTGCAGAGGCATCTACCTGTTCTAGCGCAGCACGATGTATATAATATTATAATGATATAATGTGTATATTTTTGCATTCGTTTTAAATATTCTTCTTCTTCTTCTTTTCTTTCTCTTCTTCTTTTATTTTACTTCTTCTTCTTTTTCTTCTTCTTCGGGAACTATATGAACAATAATTTCAACGATATAAGTCAAATAGAATAAAAATAATAAAAAAATACCTCCCCAGTAGTTTACCTGAATTTTGATGAATTTCGACGACATCTTAAATTCACGCAAAATACTGTAGATCTGATAATTTTCGCGTGTTTATATTTTTGTGTTTAGATTTGTGTGATTTTTCGATGATAGTAGCGCTATTATAATAATAATTTTCGCAGGATTCTTTGAATTTGAATTCGTGAATTTCTCCTCCTCCCGAAAATTAAAACTACGCAAATATTACCACATCTACAGTATATATTTGTGAGAATCTATGCGTCAGCAGACCATTCTGACAGATACATTAATCTACTCATTCCCATGATTATATACTTGAATATAGCCTTCATAGCATTTGACCAAAATGTTAGTAGGATGAGCATTATCAAATTTTAAAAATTATATACAAATTGAATTATTTAATAAAATATGTGAGATAACATCGAATGCATAGGCCTAGCACTAGAAGGTCAACGTTACAGACCAACAGCAGAAGGCAGCCAAAACTAAACATAACACGATACTATTTATGACATTATCGAACTGATAAGATCGACCTTCAATCTGGGCCAAGAAATAAATATCCGGACAAAACAAAGCAATACATTATGCCGCAATCACACACACAGGTTCACAGATGATTATTAAATAGTAATCTAACAGTGAGTTATGGAATCACTAAATAATATTGAAGATAGTCTATGATAAACTGGTGCATGTCACATGTGAGTTGCGATGAATTTGACAAGATGAAAGATCACTTCAGCTTGATAGAAAAACCAGTACTTTAACTATTGGGAGGTGCTGACCATATGATAGCCACCACGTAGACCTACGCGAAACTGCATAAAATTCAATAACTTCAGAGGCAAATATTTCTAGGAAATTAATTTGACTACAACATGAAGAATATAGTAATGTTGCAGTGCAAACGCAAACACGAGTAACTGTTTACTTTAGTATTTACTTTAGTAATAAGTTATATTGTAATAAAATATAAACATTCACCTTGTAGTCACTCGGGGCCTACTCTACATAGTCCCAAAAGCATCGGCTACAGGTGAATCGCTCCACCTCCATCTGCCTCTTGGTGCATTCTGAGCAGTAACTGTGTCTGCAAGCCGTGAATCGTCTCCAACCGTCCCATACGGAGCCGCTGTCGCCTTGTCTGGATCCACATGTGCGGCAACAGTCCTTACAAATACAGCGCATTGCATTTTGAAATGCAATCTTCCCTTTCGGGCATCTTTGCAGTATGTGGGTTGTTGCCCGCCAATGCCTGCTGCCATCCATCGCCGCATTACAGTAGAGGCAGACAATCATGCCCGTCTCTGTACAGTTCTTGTACCAGCTCTGAAGACCATCACATTCTACACAATTCATATTCTTAAGAGTAGCTACAACCGGCGTTTAAGAATAAAATGTTCGGAAACGACATCGTCTTTATACACACAGATTTTTATAACGGACGCTCACCTTAATGTCTTTATGCTCGTATATTTTATAATGGACGCTGATGTCTACCTTAGATAAAGTGGAATGAATTAATCGCTCACCTGAAACGTAGAGATTATCATACACACGCGTAGCCTCATTAACTACCGAAACGTTAAATGTGACTTATCTCACTTTGACTCTTCACCCGCGTCATGCTCGTATATTTTATAATGGTCGCTGCTGACCTTAGATAAAGTGGAATGAATTAATCGCTCACCTGAAACGTAGAGATTGTGCAAGCCCCCATCCACTCTAACGCCGCCACTCGTGCTCGCTGGCAGCAGGTGTGTTAACAAAGGCTGCAGATTACTATCTCCCGTGACAGAGACACGCTGTTATCGAACCCTCGAGTGCTGTCAGTGCCGCCAGCGTCTCACCGATGCTGGCTCAGCGCTGGACTGAACATCATTGTTTCAACGTGACTGTTTGCTGGGATGACCACTGACCGCTTGACTGAACGGGATATTAAGTCTAATTCCTGCATACATAGGATATTGAGCTGATGTTGGTTTAATGTTGCAGATGACTATGGCTCAATTTATAACTTCCTAATGTTTTAATTTCACTATGTCATAGGTCCACATAGTTATTCTTCACATCTGCTAAAATAGCTTCAAATTTCGTATAATCTATTAGAACTTGTGAAATATTTTGAAATTCACATCCAAATACGTCAAAAATTCTATAAATATTTTAATTTACTACTAAGTATTCCACATTTTCGAAACATTTAGCAATTTTCGATAAGTACTTGTTGAAATAGTGTGCCTTTTCTTAAAATTTATGCGAATATGACAAGATATTTTAAGAGAATTTTAAAACATTTTCCGATTTTTCACTATGGACTTGTTAAAATAGTGTGGATTTTCTTATACGTAATACTAAAATGGCAAAATATTTTTCCACTTTGCTCTATGTGTCCTAAATATTTCCACACGTTCTTTACACCTGCATAAGCTAGCGAGCTTGTAAAATATTTTATATCTAAGGACTTCAAAATTTAATAAATATTCTCAGTTTACTCACTAAATGTGGTACAGTTTGAAACTGTTCCAGATTTTTCGCTACTTACCTGTTAAAATAATGTTACATTTAATAATGTTATATTTTACATGTATACATCACTATAACAGAAAGGGAAATATTTGCACATGGAAGCATCACTGAGAAAAGTGGGATGCAGGTTGATATAAATTAGATGAAAGATTGAAAATATTTCAACAAACGTGCATTAATGGGACAAAATCAATATTTGAGCAATTTACCTCACTTGAACAAATTTGGTAAATATTTCAATAGGTGTACATTACTCAAAGAAATCGGAAAATATTTAACCTAATTTTAATCAGAAATATCGAGACACGTATGCATAGCCAATTAAATATATCAGCATAGATCAATAAAGTATGACCTACAACGCTGAAAGTCGGAAAATGTTCTGCTTTGAAAAGTCGAAAATCGGGAAATAAAAACTAAATATCTCACAAAGTGCGTAATACATACAGGGAAGTGGGTCATTATTTTAACAAGTGTGAGGCCAAAAATCATTAAATGTTTCAAAGAATGTGACAACTTTAGTGATAAATTAAAAATATTTATAGAATTTTGAAGTCCTTAGATATAAAATATTTTACAAGTTCGCATAGCTTACATAGGTGTGAAGAATCGATCAACGAGTATGAACTAAAAAGACAGAAATTGAAAATTGTGGTGCTTTGAAAAGTCGAAAATCCAGAAGAGTATTAAAAATATCACAAAGTCTGATTATCAGAAAGAAAATGTAACATTATTTTAACAGGTAAGTAGCGAAAAATCTGGAACAGTTTCAAACTGTACCACATTTAGTGAGTAAATTGAGAATATTTATTAAATTTTGAAGTCCTTAGAATAAAATATTTTACAAGCTCGCTAGCTTATGCAGGTGTAAAGAACGTGTGGAAATATTTAGGACACATAGAGCAAAGTGGAAAAATATTTTACCATTTTAGTATTACGTATAAGAAAATCCACACTATTTTAACAAGTCCATAGTGAAAAATCGGAAAATGTTTTAAAATTCTCTTAAAATATCTTGTCATATTCGCATAAATTTTAAGAAAAGGCACACTATTTCAACAAGTACTTATCGAAAATTGCTAAATGTTTCGAAAATGTGGAATACTTAGTAGTAAATTAAAATATTTATAGAATTTTTGACGTATTTGGATGTGAATTTCAAAATATTTCACAAGTTCTAATAGATTATACGAAATTTGAAGCTATTTTAGCAGATGTGAAGAATAACTATGTGGACCTATGACATAGTGAAATTAAAACATTAGGAAGTTATAAATTGAGCCATAGTAATCTGCAACATTAAACCAACATCAGCTGAATATCCTATGTATGCAGGAATTAGACTTAATATCCCGTTCAGTCAAGCGGTCAGTGGTCATCCCAGCAAACAGTCACGTTGAAACAATGATGTTCAGTCCAGCGCTGAGCCAGCATTGGTGAGACGCTGGCGGCACTGACAGTACTCGAGGGTTCGATAACAGCGTGTCTCTGTCACGGGAGATAGTAATCTGCAGCCTTTGTTAACACACCTGCTGCCAGCGAGCACGAGTGGCGGCGTTAGACTGGATGGGGGCTTGCACAATCTCTACGCTTCAGGTGAGCGATTAATTCATTCCACTTTATCTAAGGTCAGCAGCGACCATTATAAAATATACGAGCATGACGCGGGTGAAGAGTCAAAGTGAGATAAGTCACATTTAACGTTTCGGTAGCTAATGAGGCTACGCGTGTGTATGATAATCTCTACGTTTCAGGTGAGTGATTAATTCATTCCACTTTATCTAAGGTAGACATCAGCGTCCATTATAAAATATACGAGCATAAAGACATTAAGGTGAGCGTCCGTTATAAAAATCTGTGTGTATAAAGACGATGTCGTTTCCGAACATTTTATTCTTAAACGCCGGTTGTAGCTACTCTTAGGAATATGAATTGTGTAGAATGTGATGGTCTTCAGAGCTGGTACAAGAACTGTACAGAGACGGGCATGATTGTCTGCCTCTACTGTAATGCGGCGATGGATGGCAGCAGGCATTGGCGGGCAACAACCCACATACTGCAAAGATGCCCGAAAGGGAAGATTGCATTTCAAAATGCAATGCGCTGTATTTGTAAGGACTGTTGCCGCACATGTGGATCCAGACAAGGCGACAGCGGCTCCGTATGGGACGGTTGGAGACGATTCACGGCTTGCAGACACAGTTACTGCTCAGAATGCACCAAGAGGCAGATGGAGGTGGAGCGATTCACCTGTAGCCGATGCTTTTGGGACTATGTAGAGTAGGCCCCGAGTGACTACAAGGTGAATGTTTATATTTTATTACAATATAACTTATTACTAAAGTAAATACTAAAGTAAACAGTTACTCGTGTTTGCGTTTGCACTGCAACATTACTATAATCTTCATGTTGTAGTCAAATTAATTTCCTAGAAATATTTGCCTCTGAAGTTATTGAATTTTATGCAGTTTCGCGTAGGTCTACGTGGTGGCTATCATATGGTCAGCACCTCCCAATAGTTAAAGTACTGGTTTTTCTATCAAGCTGAAGTGATCTTTCATCTTGTCAAATTCTTCGCAACTCACATGTGACATGCACCAGTTTATCATAGAATATCTTCAATATTATTTAGTGATTCCATAACTCACTGTTAGATTACTATTTAATAATCATCTGTGAACCTGTGTGTGTGATTGCGGCATAATGTATTGCTTTGTTTTGTCCGGATATTTATTTCTTGGCCCAGATTGAAGGTCGATCTTATCAGTTCGATAATGTCATAAATAGTATCGTGTTATGTTTAGTTTTGGCTGCCTTCTGCTGTTGGTCTGTAACGTTGACCTTCTAGTGCTAGGCCTATGCATTCGATGTTATCTCACATATTTTATTAAATAATTCAATTTGTATATAATTTTTAAAATTTGATAATGCTCATCCTACTAACATTTTGGTCAAATGATATAAAGGCTATATTCAAGTATATAATCATGGGAATGAGTAGATTAATGTATCTGTCAGAATGGTCTGCTGACGCATAGATTCTCACAAATATATACTGTAGATGTGGTAATATTTGCGTAGTTTTAATTTTCGGGAGGAGGAGAAATTCACGAATTCAAGAATCCTGCGAAAATTATAATTATAATAGCGCTACTATCATCGAAAAATCACACAAATCTAAACACAAAAATATAAACACGCGAAAATTATCAGATCTACAGTATTTTGCGTGAATTTAAGATGTCGTCGAAATTCATCAAAATTCAGGTAAACTACTGGGGAGGTATTTTTTTATTATTTTTATTCTATTTGACTTATATCGTTGAAATTATTGTTCATATAGTTCCCGAAGAAGAAGAAAAAGAAGAAGAAGTAAAATAAAAGAAGAAGAGAAAGAAAAGAAGAAGAAGAAGAATATTTAAAACGAATGCAAAAATATACACATTATATCATTATAATATTATATACATCGTGCTGCGCTAGAACAGGTAGATGCCTCTGCAAGCTAGGCAGCTTGTTGTTTTAAATATTTAATAAATTAATTTTTAACAGAAAAACTCTCTATTGTCTTTATTTTAATGTGTTGTGTTATTACTTTATGCGGGTTTGTTTATAATTGTCACTATTTAGATTAAACTAATAATTTGCTGCAGTAAGATTAAGTTATGAAGAAATTGAGTCATCATAATTCGCATGTTTGTGTAAACATAAAGCCTGATCTGAGATATGCAAATGCGGGTGTCCACCTGTGAATTTGCCCTCATATTTAGCACCTAAACAAAGTGGGCGAATGTCTATTTTATAAACAATAAATGTAATGCGATGCCACATAATATGCATACCATGGTGCAAGCTTACCATAATAATATGTGTATGCTGTTAGAGAAAAATCAAAATAATGTCAAGCATTGCTGACGAGTCAAACGTTTATTTTCCTGTATATCTATCATAAATATTGGTGCACTTGTCACTTATTACAGGTTCAGCAAGGCGAGAGTGCAATAAACGCGCTCCGGAATTGAAAAGGAGTCGTGCTCACTAATGGGGCGCACATACTTGAGGTCACAAGGTACGGACTGTAATGACCTTGTGAAAATAAATAATGCATTAGATGCATCGAGTGATTATTGTGGCGGTATCCAGTCAAATACTAGTATTGATCCAACATTGGTTTGATGCTGGGTCACGACTATTTAGATTAAACTAATAATTTGCTGCAGTAAGATTAGGTTATGAATAAATTGAGTCATCATAATTCGCATGTTTGTGTAAACATAAAGCCCGATCTGAGATATGCAAATGCGGGGGTCCACCTGTGTCATACTTAGCACCTTGAATCCTGTAGTGACGATGGAGCCGCTTAATCCGTTAACGTTTGGCCAGTGTGCGTTGAAAGCCAACCGCCGAGATTCATCATAATTCAGGTTTATATTGAACCTGGAATTTGGAGGGTTAACTTGAGATTGTGCCTTGGATTTAGAAGTCTATTTGACAAAAATCACCCTGGAAATATTTAGGACACATAGAGCAAAGTTGATAAATATTTTACCATTTTAGTATTACCTATAAGAAAATCCACACTATTTCAACAAGTCCATAGTGAAAAATCGGAAAATGTTTTAAAATTATCTTAAAATATCTTGTCATATGCGCATACATTTTAAGAAAAGGCACACTATTTCAACAAGTACTTATCGAAAATTGCTAAATGTTTTCGAAAATGTGGAATACTTAGTAGTAAATTAAAATATTTATAGAATTTTTGACGTATTTGGATGTGAATTTAAAATATTTCACAAGTTCTGATAGATTATACGAAATTTGAAGCTATTTTAGCAGATGTGAAGAATAACTATGTAGATCTATGACATAGTGAAATTAAAACATTACAAAGTTATAAATACAATACAGTGTTTGCATGATTCCATTTCAGATGTTGTTCTGACAGCTACTTCCTACGTACTAATTTCTGCATCCTATTTACAAACTTCATATATATATTTAGTTCATGATGAAAAGGAACCAAAATTGGCCCCAGGATTTATCGGGTCTACTTAAAATTGTCTGAAGGATTAATTTTAAAAAATGACCCTGGAATTGACCCTGGAATATTAGGGGTTAATTAATCCGTTAACGTTGGGTCAGTGTGCGTTGAAAGCCAACCGCCGAGATTCATCATAATTCAGATTTATATTGGCCCTGGAATTTAGAGGGTTAACTTGAAAAATTGCCCTTGGATTTAGAAGGTTTATTTGAAAAATTGACCCTGGAATTTAGAGGGTCAACTTGAAAATTGATCCTTGGATTTAGAAGGTCTATTTGAAAAATTGACCCTGGAATTTAGAGGGTTAACTTGAAAATGTCCCGTGGATTTAGAAGGTTTATTTGAAAAAATTGACCCTGGAATTTAGAGGGTTAACTTGAAAAATGTCCCGTGGATTTAGAAGGTTTATTTGAAAGAATTGACCCTGGAATTTAAAGGGCTAACTTGAAAATTGGCTCTTGGATTTAGAGGGTTTATTGGAAAAAAAAAGTTCTTGGGCTCAAAGGGTTGATTGGCCATTTTGGATTACGGCGGCCATTGATTGGCGGCCATTGAATGGCGTCCATTTTGGATTGTGGCGGCCATTTTTTATTCCCATTCCTGATCACTAATCGTTTTCCACCGTCGATCCCATTGAACTTGCTCGACATATACTACTCTCATTGTTTCCCGTAAAAGCGAATCAATCACCAAAACATATAACAGAGGAGACAGAGAACATCCCTGTCTGAGTCCCCTTTTTACAGGGATACTCCCCGACAATTCACCATTCACTGTCATTTTCAGAGTTGGCTCAAGATATAGTAACTGTATCCAAGAAATAAAATTTGGACCAAAACCTGAGGCTTCTAAAGTCTGAAATAAAAAAGTATGTGATACCCTGTCAAAAGCTTTTATTTTTTTGTTGCAAATATTCAGTAATGTTCTTAAAGAGATGAAGATTACTGAAAATCTGCCTACCTTTCAGCCCACTAGTCTGAAAATTAACAATTAATTTGTCCATAACATTCCCCAATCTCACACTCAATATTTTCGTGAATAATTTTAGATCATTACACAATAATGAAATCGGACGCCAGTTTTTTAATTTTTCAGCCTCTTCTAATTTCTTGCACAGCAAAACAATAACAGCACAATTTTGATTTTCTCCAAGCCGACCATCCTCCAGCACGGAATTAAAAACCTCCACTAGCTGGGGACCAATCTCATTGGAAAAAAGTTTATAAAATTCAATCGGCAAACCATCCACTCCAGGTGAAGTGTTCGCCTTAGATTGCTTAATAGCCTGTGTCAACTCTGCCAGTGTAAAATTGCCTTCACATAAATTTTTTTCGTCGGTATTCAATTTTACCCTGTCATTTAAAAAATATTCTGAGGCTGCTGTATCGCAGTTAACCTCTGCATATAATTTAGAATAATATTCCGAAACGTAGTTAAGCATGTCCGGTTTATTCTTGAGAACTTCTCCACTGTCCGACTTTAAATGCGACATGGTGATCGGGATAGAATTTTGCTTTTCACGTTTAAACAAATCAGACATAATCCCCTCCCCACAATTTAGCTCAGTTGATTTTGCCCTCCTTTGAATCCCTTCAATTCGTTCTTCCATAAACAAGTCAATTTCTTTTCCCAAAGCAACAATTTGTTCATAAGGTCGAGGTTCCTGAGACAGCAAAACATTGAATTTTCTAGACAATTCTAACATCCTCCCTTTCCTAATATAATTTATCCTGTATGAATGTATTCGAATAAGTTCAATAATTTTCTTCTTCATATATTCCCGCCAATTCAGATCAAAATGGCTCCGATGTCCCACCTTCCTTTCCCATAATCTTACAAAATCCGCTTAAAAATGTTCATCCCTCAAAACCGAAACATTAGCTTTCCAGTATGACTTCCCTCTTACTGAATCGCGAATCATAAAATCCATAACTAGCATGCTATGATCAGAGTAATCATTGGCCATTGCTATAATTTTGCCACAATCTTTCAAGTTCCCCTTCGAAATATAAAAACGATCAATACGTGATGCAGCTGACCCACCGGGTTGGTGCCACGTATACATTCTACCGTGCGGACTTTGTGCGCAGTAAACATCTACTAAGTTACATGAATTTATAACATCTTCAAATAAATCCCGCCCACGAATACAACCTCCCTTTCAGGCTTCAAAACTAAATTAAAATCTCCCAAAAGAATGACTTCTGAATTTTCCCTCGTATATGTACTGATCAATTTAATAAAATCAGTCTTTTCCTGTTCCGAGCGAGTAGGAAGATGGACACACACAATGTTCATTATGAATTTATCCCTACTCACTTTAACAGAGATGAGTCGTCCCGAATGATGACTCTCAAATTTGACTACCTTTAAATTTGCCTTTGCATTAATCAAAATTCCCACCCCATTAAATCGGTGTATTGCAAAAGACCAAAAAGCTGGACCACCCCATTGCTTTGCCCAAGCCGAACCTTCTAAAATATTTTTACAGTTAGTCCTGCAATGCCAGGATATCAATTTCTGCTAATATTGTCCACTCAAAAACTTTTTCCCGTTTTCGGGGGTCACTTAACCCCTTGGCATTAAAGGTAGCTATTTTAAGCGCCATTAGAACATCTTAAAAAATGCCCTACAAAGAAAACCTATATAATATCACCGGACAGTGCCATACCGGGTGATGTTAAATCAACATCACCTTGGGGAAAGGAAGAAAGATGGTAAGGATCCGGCGGATCTGCAGTCAACATAATATAAGACTGCCTATCCTCCCCACCCTCCAACACCTCCCCACTGTCATTAATCACTGCATCCATATCAGATGCCACACCTTCACACTCCACGGCCCATTGCATAGCACCTGAGGGAAGAGGTGAGCCTGCCAGTGCTGCGTCCTCACTCATATCCACCTCAGACTGAACAGACTCCAGCTTCTCCCCAGCCTCAACCCGAGTCACCTGCAGCTCAGTACTCTCAGTCTCCTGAGCCACCGGTACCTCAACATTAGCAATCACAAATTTTTTTGACCTTACTGGCGAGGACTCAGAGTCGGAGCTACCCTCCTTCACACCTGCACCCTGCTTGGATAAAGCCTGGGGTCGCTTTTTGCGCTTATTTCTGGGCTTCCTCCTAGCTGCTTGCCAGGAGGACTCATCAGACGAAACATCAGCATGAGGCACCTCAGAGATGCGCACAATTTGCCCCTCCGTCACCTCTTCTTACTAGATTTCACAAGGGGCTTATCCTTGGCCGTCGCTCTCGGCAAATAGGGAAACGACGGGGCAGCAGCCTGTGGCGTGCCAACATTATCAACATTTGAACCATTATTATTGACAGTTACCCTTTTTCCTTGTCCCACTGAGAATGGAGAGCAGAGAGAGCAGCCTGCTTGTCCTCCTCTCGCTTCTCCAGGCTAAACCTCAACTTATTAGCAAAGGTCTCACCCTGCTCCATCGTCCACTCACAGTCAGCCTTGACATGGCCAGGCTGACGGCATTCTGCACAGGTGGGGCAATCACGCCTTATGTGGCCAAGCTTACCACACCTTAGACACTTCACCGCCTTACCTTGCACACCAAACATTATTCTATGCCTACCTGTGCCTATGGAGGCCCACACAATCGCTGGTAATAGGGACTTTATACCCTCGGGCCCTTTAGACATGACATGTCTCTTTATGGTAAAAGCATGGCCAAGCTCAGGGATACCAGACTTCTCCATATTAATGTTCTCAATTTCCAGGCCATACTTACCGTAATTAGCCATGAGCCAGTGGCCCAAAGCAGCATTGGTCACGTACATGGGCAACCAGAAAATTCTTACCTTAAAGGCAGGGGGTCTTAGGATACTTACCTTACCCACCCTGCCTTCAATTACCACCTGTCCAGCACGTACAAAAGCCTCTGCTTTCCTGGCTTTAGTAAAGGTAATATGCCAGGTCTTGTCATTACCTACGGTACCAATGGCCACCACCTTCCTAATGCAGTCCCTGGCTTGGAGGACTGGCACGAACTGCCCCCTGTTGACAGGCATATCGAAACTGACAACAACAGTCTTTGCCATTGTCCTAGCCTCCTCATCACCAGGGACTCTATATTCCGGCTCTGAATCAGTAGACTCAGAGCCAACATTGTTATTGACATTATTGTTAACATTCACAGATTTATTAACAGTTGGGGGGCTGTTAATATTAATCATATTAGCCTTACCATCCAGTTTTGTGGGCGCCTCAGACCCGCTATCAGCGGCTGTAGGCACCATACTCACCAGTCCACTAGCGGTAGAAGGGGAGGGGCCCAGACGATCAGCTGATGTACCTGCAGTTTCTAGAGCCCCACGATCCCCGGGGGCGTCGTCGCGAGAGGTAACAGTGTAGGGCAGGAAGTGCAGGTGAGACCTCAGTACATTGTCATATATGAGACCCACCAATGAGAAGCGGTGGTACATCTCCTTTCTCTTGTCAGTCTTGGGTCAAGGTCGTGTGACATGTGCGAGTAGATGTAAACAACTCCATACAAGAATAGCTGTCAGCAAATTATATTGACCCTACATTAAATACTTTATCAACTCATCATGAGTCTATGCATTGACAATTGTCTATCTTACAAGAACCACGTTTTATACATTTTTTTCAAAGTGACATTTATAATCACTTCATAATCATATCTCTCGTTCTGAGTCTGACGTGAGTTTTTATTAATTTTACCTTCTTGGTTTCGTCAAACCGGGCGATAAAGAGGCTTTAATAAAGGTTTATGTTTGTGTACATAATACTGTTATACTTATAGTCGGAGTCACTTTAACCGTGGTGGATGATTTTCGCCGATTTCTCAGTCAATTCTCAACCAATTTTCATGAAATTTTAAACACACTATTTTCCCTTCATGTCGTGACTAGACTACCCTGAAAGTTTTAAATATTTTAGAAGTCAGACCATTTGACGTGTAATGATGTAGGCCTAGCCCTAGGTCTAGTAAATAAATAAAAATGTTGCCCTCTATAAACCCATTAGCTTCGTCTCAAAATTTTATTGCATGTCAAATGGTCTAACTTCTACAATACTTATCAAAACTTCGCGAAAATTCCAGGGTAGTCACGACATGAATGAAAAATAGTGTGTGTAAAATTTCATGAAAATTGGTTGAGAATTGACTGAGAAATCTGCGAAATTAATTAATCCTGGTTGATGAATTAAATGTGAATCAGACTATAGTGACACTGTAGATCTACTGTTACTATTGAAGGCTTCACATTAACCGTGCCTGTGGTGAATGAATTTCTCCGATTTCTCAGTCAATCAGGTAAACCTCGCTGAATGTAAGTGAAAGAGCCATGAGAGACTGTTGCGCAGGCCCAAGTGAACCTAATCAGCTAATCAAGTTTGCGATGCTGACCTATTATATTGCCCAACTTGAATTGGCTAACGTTAATGTCAGAATCTGACCTTTTATTGTCGGTCCTCTCATTGGAAGAATTAAAAAAATATATATTGGGCGTAGATCCATAACATAAGTATTCAAATGAAGCGGGAAGACATGACACATTATGATGATTTCAAATAGGAAAAACCCTTTAGTCCTCGAGGTTTATACAAAATTATTTCAGGATTGAAAGGGTTAATTCATATTTGTGTAGGCCTATGCATATCATACTGACTATGAGGAATACAGTTATAATTCATGATGACATTGTGAGTCATCTTTTTTTATCAGGACTGAAAAATAGTTATACCTTAATAATTTTCAAGAATATAAAGTTGTGGAAGTTAAATATACTTAATACAACATCCAGCTATAGACAGCATGGACAGAATCACACCCTAAATTAACTGATTCACGTCTTTCAGATACGGTGTGAAAGGCATGTGTGACATTTAACATGTTTCCAACATGACAAAGTTATACATTTTTTAATGTGAATCAATCGTATTTGTTTTTATCACAATGAAGATAACATTTGTAATTTCACCTATTGCTCATTGTAAATATTTATTAATATTCCATTATATTCAGCTGAGTACATCAATTCATGGATTAATACCGCAACATGCTATAACAACTTTCATGATAAATTGTATAGCAGCAGAGAAGAGAGAGGAAGATGTAAGGGGAGATGAAGAAATAGTAAAATATATGTATATAGTGAACGATATAGGCGAAGAGTTAATTATTACAATCAGTTTTTCCCTCACCTTCTGGTGAAATGCATATATCTATTTTGTCATTTTTCCTAATTATTTTTGTACATTTTCAAGTTTATATACTAATTCATAGTTGCCTTCATGTCATCCTTCCAGTTAATAAATCTGTGGATCACTGAAGCCTCTAGTGACCATACAGTGTCACAGAGTACATTTATGTCAGGTATCTTGTGTGGGTAAAAGTGTGACAAAAAATACAAAAAACTATCATCTACTAAAACAATATTAGATAGATCTAATGATGCTCTGAAAATATCAAACAATTTCATAATTTTTTCAGGGACTAACAAAAAGGCACCCTCTTCTGTATTGATTTCTGAAAAGCTATATATGCCCTCAGACATAAACAAATGCACAGCTGCAGCTCTTTTGTGCAGCGGCACACAATCTTCATGTCTCTCTCTCGCATCCACAATTTCTGATCTATCAATTTCTTCATCTCCCCTCACATCTTCTTCTCTCTTCTCTGCCGCTACACAATCTATCATGTTATTATGTGTTGCTGCCTTAATCCGTGCATTGATGTCCGCAGCTAAATATAATATAATATTTACATTTAAAACTTGACTAGAAAGGAGCAGTCATTCATAACAGTTTTTTTTAATATTTACTAAAATTTTAAATTGATATAATATGTCAAAGTTGTGGAGGAATGTCTTGGTGTGAATATATATGTGACCACAGTGCTAGCTAGAATTGGGCTGACAGGGTGTGTAAAAAAATATTCAGGGTGTGTAACAGGGTGTGTTACAACCCCTTTGCTATAAACAGGAGAGTTTTGACAGTGCGTAGAAGTTGAGAAAATGGACCATATGCATGATATGGGCTAATAATAGCGAATTTTGTTTTTTGTCAAATTCCGATGCTTTAAAGCCTAGGATTATCATTTTAATGCCAGGAATGGATTCTACGCCCCAATATTAGTCAGAAATGACATATCACATGATTGTGATTATCAGATTTTTTGTCAATATGTTTTCTTGGATTTTACCTATTTTTAAAAAAACACGAAATTGACCAAAATCAGATTCTGAAAGTAAACATTCTGGGCTATGAAAATTAATCGTTAAAAACTATTTATACAAAATTTCCAGCTTTGGCAGTAAAATCATGTCTGGCCATTATGGTTGGCCATCACCCTCTTAAGTAAATAAACCTTCCGAGAATAATTAAAAAAAACCTGCCGCGTATAGTTAAAAACTTTTCGGGGACAATAGAAAACCTTCCGCGGAGAATTATAACCTTCCGCGAATAATTAAAAATCTTCCGCGGAGAATTATAACCTTCCGCGGATAATTAAAAACCTTCCGCGGATAATTAAAAACCTTCTGCGGACAATTAAAAACCTTCAGCGGATAATTAAAGACCTTCCACGGAAAATTAAAAACCTTACGCGGAGAATTAAAAATTAATTTCCCGCAGGAGGTTTTAATTATCCGCGGAGATTTTTAATTCTCTGCAGAAGATTTTTAATTCTCTGCGGAAGGTTTTCAATTATCCGCGGAAGGTTTTTAATTGTCCGCGGAAGGTTTTTAATTATCCGCGGAAGGTTTTTAATTATCCGCAGAAGGTTATAATTCTCCGCGGAAGGTTTTTAATTGCCCGCGGAAGGTTTTTAATTATCTGCGGAAGGTTTTCAATTATCCTCGGAAGGTTTGTTCACTTATGAGGGTGATGGCCAACCATAGGCCATAAGGAACTGATTTTTTATACTATAAATAACTTACAAGCTAATTTTAGCCAATTTTCCCAATTTTTTTGTTTTTAAATATTGACCCATTTCTGTGATTAAATAATCATAACTAGGCTCCGGATCAACATAATTTCATGTTCTTGGTGTGATATTAGAGCTCCAACTCTGTCTATCCAATGGTACCATAAACTCCATATTGTATTTTTCCGACATGAAACTCGTTATGTAGAGATGGGTCACATACATATATATAATATTATATATGATTTCCATCTCTGTTGATAATGAACATTTTTCTGTTACAATCCACAGTTATCATAAGTAGAAAATGTTTTTAAAATTAATTTTAGTAGTTGAGTGAACTCAATTATTCACACCTGTGTTGTTCTTGTTGAAATCCTGCTTGAAGAATCCTCTGGGCACAAAACTTGTCTGTATTCCCTGTATGCCATCTGCGAAGAAAGAGCGACTTTAAACATAATAGTTTGAAATGATGAATCTGTAAGTGGAACATACTTAACCCTTCAAATAATTGAAGTTTTCACCAACTTGAAAATATTAATATATCATATATTATATACATGTAATTATGTAATTATATACATGTACTTATGTAATTATAATACATGTAATAGATCCGTACCAATTTGTGATGAACTGACGACTGGAACCACATGGTTTATAGCTGATGCTGTTGTCGACATCTTCACCCAAAGTATATGCAAGATATTGCTAGCTTGCATATTGCTGCAAGGGCAGACAGGCACTGCTTCATTAAATCCATGGTAGTTCTTATACTGGCAGAATTGATTTATTGGTATGTTCAATACCCCAGACATGAACAATACTTGGAGAAACCCTGAAAGTACAATAACTTAGTTAGATCAAGGTCTAACTGACCACATTCAGAGATATTTTTAACATTCGTAAGAAAACATTTGGGACGCTTCCACTAGAACCCGGCTTCTTGAGGCAAAATGTTTTAAATTATGACATCATAAATGAAACCAAATTGTTTTGTTTAAACTGAGAAATATTGCATTATTATTCTGATTCTGTTAACAGACAATCTACAGAATATCAACCTCATGCTTATCAACCTTATCTGTTATATATGTATTTATATATTTATTGTGATATTTCATATTACTTAGAATATTATGAATCACGTAAAAAATAACTATTATTGATAATGATAATTTAAAGGCCATTGTGTTTTTTCTCCCTGTTTTAGATGTAATGAGGATGGGCGTTAAAAAAACATTGGTCAAATTACTGGAAAAATTAATTCGGGGCTAATAATAATTTTTTTTTTTTAAACATTGCTAAGGGCGACAAAAAAACATTGAATTTTTTCGAACATAGGCATTATTATAATGCACACACTGGGTACACTTGTTTTTGGTATTGCAAAGCTTTAATCTAATTAATGCTCGCACTCATCTAAAACAGAGGGGGAAACATGGTGGCCTAAACCACAAATATAAAGTATGTTAAATTTAGTTTTCATGATTACCTGCATACTTCCCAGCAGTTTTAGTATCGACTGCCTCCCTTTCCAGTATCTCGGACAGTACATCACTTGGTGGTGTCCCCGTCGGATATACCCTGTCAGAGGAGATGACTCCAAATGCTCGGGCTGCATCTAATGTTGTATATGTCCTGGTTAGCTGAACAGAAAAAATGGCCAATATATTTATATGAACAATTGCAAAAAAAGATTATTGTTAATGCTTTCTTTATAACCAATGCCATTGGCAATATATCTTATATCTGACCAATGATTTAGTGCAGGATTAAACATGCGCAATATGGTGAATTGCTAAAATGTGTCAAAAATTTGTTTTAATCCACTCAGTACTGATAACCATATTGTGTCAGTTTTATGACATTTTATCTCACTTAATTAATTTGATTTAACATTATTTTAAAATTGACTTGATAAAGCTATGCGAAAATTTACCAGCACTCAATCATAATACCAACGAATGTCAAGTAATGTTGGTAGTGAGAAACTGCAAACAAGCAGCAGGCTATCTTCAAGATAAATTTCATGCTGTCATCTCCTATCAATAAACATGAAATTGCTGAATAGAAGCAATAACCATCTCCTTCGACCTCCATTGCCCTGAACTCCCTTGGAAGAAATCGGGAATATCTGCAAAAAAACAACACATATCACATATATATACATTACTAGTGTACAAGTGTATTGCGAGTTATAAAACAGTGAATATTTAAATAATACTTTTGAGACATAATATGTTATGCAACAAACTGATGTGCCTATTTTTAGGATAGAGATGCTGATCGGCTTTACAATCACTTTCTAAGCATTAGTACAATTGAATGTACATGGATCTTACCGAGTGCAGACTTGTGATCTTTGAAAAGTGAGCTCCTGGTGGTTTACAACCAAATCACTAATGATTTTTATTATGGGAACTTCCTCCTCTATTCTTTTAAGTTCACCGAAACTCAAATCCTGTAGAAGGAGAAGGTGGGTGTAGTAATCTGTGATCTGTTAATGAGAACATATTGAATATGTTATCACTTGGTAATGAGAAAATAAAGCTAATCCTAATCATGTTTTTTTTAATTATTTTCCTACAGTGAATTTTTTCATCACTATTAAAGATATGCCATGATAGTATCCCAAAATACAGCCCAAAATTGACCAATCTCTGAGAAATATCTTAAAAATTGTTTCTCAATTGTTTCATTTAGCTGAAGGTGTCAAGTAATACCAAAAAAGTCAGGTAAGATTAGGGTTGGGGGAACTCATTTTTTCGGGCTAAATGTTTCTAATTTTTTTAATATTTGTTTACATTTCCACTTTTGGTTGCAAAACGACTAAATTTACTTTGTATAGGGATGCTGCAATCGTTTGTATTTGTATAATTGCTAGTTCTGTCAGGTATATTATTATCGGAAATCGATTTAATACATATTTACTAATCAAATAAATACATATTTACAGGTTGCTATGATAATATTTATTCGCTATCTAATTATTTAATAATTTGATAGCGAATAAATCAATTAATACTTTTATGATTTTATATGGTTCTTACCTCTGTAGACCTCCACCTGACCATTATGTCTTCTACTATGTCCTGTAATTTTGTAAGTTTTATATGTAAGAATACAGTAACGAAGTGTGCACGATATCAAGTGTACAAGTAAGTGACTTTCTAGTACAATCCAGTTCAGGGTAAACTTGTAATCAACAGTATCATCATGACATAATTTTACCACATGTTCTAGTTGTATGTAATACATATTTCTACTTACTGGTAACCCTTATTCTCTTGTATCAACAAAACCTTAATTTTACCACACTGGAAGTCTTACTGGGTAACATTATTTCTATTTACCGCTACTTAATTTCAGATAAAATATTTTCCATTTATGTTTGCTTCCTAATATTAATTGAAAAAATTTAAATCAATCATTATCATTTTAAATTATTCATCAGCTAAAAAATTGTTTATCTGGAACAACAAGAGGCTGAGTTAATATTAGTCGAACATCAGGTGGTGTATGGATATAAACGAACCTTGAAAGGACATCTTTCAAGTGCACCAAGTGTGGCTGATCATACTAGGTTCTACTTTACCATGTTTTAATCAATATATTGTAGATCCGGTTATATTCACGAAGTTTTACTTTTCACCAAGGAGAACAAATTCGCGAATTCAAGAATCCCGCGAAAATTATTTTTATAATAGCTCCACTAAAGAAAAAGTCACAAAATCAGAAATTTGTAAAAAATTAAACACAAGAATATTACCAGATCTACTGTACGATCTATATTCTATGTACATAAACAGTAATAAGTAAAATGTAGTACCGGTACTAATTGAACTTGTTATCATACTTGTAATGATAATTGTATAATACTTTTAACAATCTCACAAGTGGTTCATCAGATAACTATAAACCTGCCAAATATTGTTTTTTAAAGGCTGCATGTATTAGCTGGCATGTCTGACGGAAATGTAGTACTTACTTGTGTGTGTGACACATCTTCAACATTGTTATCTTCTGAGTGTAAGGCCTCTTCCTGCAACCATAACTTTTATGTATAATATATTTTCATTTCCAGCTTGGTTGTAGGCCTATAATAGAGACAGTTGTCACCAACTTGTAATAGTGGCATTAGTAAACTCACCTCACTCCTCTCTTCTGTTTGTGTATCATTTTCTTCATCCGAACTTTCTTGAGGCATGTTGATTGGTGTACAGCCACTTCGAATTTTCTAATGAAACCAACATATACCAGTACATATTTACTTGTAATAATGGTAATGTTTGAAAAGTAGTTGATTGTGATATTGTATCAAACCATATGGGATACATCATTATGTGGAGGAAATGAAACAAAATTTTTCTATGTATGCATTTACTGGATTACCTCTTTACAATAACTTTGAAAAGCTTGGATTATCAGCCTCATATCTCCGCTTGTCAGGAGAACTGTCCCTCCCCCCATCCGAGTACTCTTGCCTTCACTTGTATGACGAGGACTGACGAATTTTATGTCCTTTGGCCACCACACGGGCTCTTTGTCAGGACCCCAGGGATTTCCTCTTCTTATTTTCTCTGTAATGAAAGTTCAACTGTAGATTTCTAAAAAATTGGCATAACTACATCACCTATTATTTGTCTTTAGAATATTCCCATGAATACTTTATGATTTTATTTGAATTTTTTCAATATACTCACTTTGATCTACAACAAGCTGTACCACCAATGATCTAAGCATCGCGGATTTCTTAATATCATAGATCGGGAAATCCGGACTGATAGATTTGCAATCAATCACTACAAAAAACAGTTTGCCATATATACTTTGTTTGGTTTATGTCATACTGCATGAAAAATGTGGAAAAATTGAAAACATATAATTTCTTATGTTATGAATTTATAAATGAATTGGAAATATAAAAATTATACATGTATTTCATTTATTAAGATGTTATGGAATAAAATTACTTTGTACATTTCACCGCTACTTACCATTTCCAGAACCATGTTTTTTGGATTGCACTTCTTCCGGAAAATAATGCTTATCAATGCATTTGGTGAAACTCTCTTTAAAGGAATCTGTGTTCTCAAGTTCCTTCCTGAGTCCTTCAGAAGCTATTTGAATTGAAAGAAGCAGCCAAATATATATATTGTATTACACAACAATGTAATTCAAATAACCATGATATATAGTCGGGAACACCTCTGACTAAGGTCTCACCTCAGCAGAATATACCAAGATGAGACCTTGGTTATATATGTCTTGAATTACACAACAATGGTACTTCTTGAACATTATATTTATAAAGATATACTTGGGAACATCTAATATGACTGAGGTCTCACCTAAGCAGAATATACCAAGGTGAGACCTTAATTATATATGTCTTGAATTACACAATAATGGTACTTCTTTAAACATTTGATTGATATAGATATTATTTAGGACATCTAATATGACTGAGGTCTCACCTCAGCAGAATATACCAAGGTGAGACCTTAATTATATATGTCTTGAATTACACAACAATGGTAATTCAAATGAATATTAAATATAATTGAGAAAATCTTATATGACTGAGGTCTCACCTCTGCAGAATATACCAAGGTGAGACCTTAATTATATATGTCTTGAATCACACAACAATGGTAATTCAAATGAACTTCAAATATAATTGAGAAAATCTTATATGACTGAGGTCTCACCTCAGCAGAATATACCAAGGTGAGACCTTAATTATATATGTCTTGAATCACACAACAATGGTAATTCAAATGAACTTCAAATATAATTGAGAAAATCTTATATGACTGAGGTCTCACCTCAGCAGAATATACCAAGGTGAGACCTTAATTATATATGTCTTGAATTAAACAACAATGGTACTTCAAATGAACATGAAATATAATTGAGAACATTTAATATGACTGAGGTCTCACCTCAGCAGAATATACCAAGGTGAGACCTTAATTATATATGTCTTGAATTACACAATAATGGTACTTCTTGAACATTAGATTGATATAGATATAATTTAGGACGTCTAATATGACTGAGGTCTCACCTCAGCAGAATATACCAAGGTGAGACCTTAATTATATATGTTTTGAATTACACAACAATGGTACTTCAAATGAACATGAAATATAATTGAGAAAATCTAATATGACTGAGGTCTCACCTCAGCAGAATATACCAAGATGAGACCTTAATTATATATGTCTTGAATTACACAACAATGGTACTTCTTGAACATCAGATTGATATAGATATAATTTAGGACGTCTAATATGACTGAGGTCTCACCTCAGCAGAATATACCAAGGTGAGACCTTAATTATATATGTCTTGAATTACACAACAATGGTACTTCAAATGAACATGAAATATAATTGAGAACATCTAATATGACTGAGGTCTCACCTCAGCAGAATATACCATGATGAGACCTTAATTATATATGTCTTGAATTACACAACAATGGACCTTCAAATAAACATGAAATATAATTGTGAACATCTAATATGACTGAGGTGTCACCTCAGCAGAATATACCAAGGTGAGACCTTAATTATATATGTCTTGAATTACACAACAATGGTACTTCTTGGACATCAGATTGATATAGATATAATTTAGGACATCTAATATGACTGAGGTCTCACCTCAGCAGAACATACCAAGGTGAGACCTTAATTATATATGTCTTGAATTACACAACAATGGTACTTCAAATGAACATGAAATATAATTGAGAAAATCTAATATGACTGAGGTCTCACCTCAGCAGAATATACCAAGGTGAGACCTTAATTATATATGTTTTGAATTACACAACAATGGTACTTCAAATGAACATGAAATATAATTGAGAAAATCTAATATGACTGAGGGCTCACCTCAGCAGAATATACCAAGATGAGACCTTAATTATATATGTCTTGAATTACACAACAATGGTACTTCTTGAACATCAGATTGATATAGATATAATTTAGAACGTCTAATATGACTGAGGTCTCACCTCAGCAGAATATACCAAGGTGAGACCTTAATTATATATGTCTTGAATTACACAACAATGGTACTTCAAATGAACATGAAATATAATTGAGAACATCTAATATGACTGAGGTCTCACCTCAGCAGAATATACCATGATGAGACCTTAATTATATATGTCTTGAATTACACAACAATGGACCTTCAAATAAACATGAAATATAATTGTGAACATCTAATATGACTGAGGTGTCACCTCAGCAGAATATACCAAGGTGAGACCTTAATTATATATGTCTTGAATTACACAACAATGGTACTTCTTGGACATCAGATTGATATAGATATAATTTAGGACATCTAATATGACTGAGGTCTCACCTCAGCAGAACATACCAAGGTGAGACCTTAATTATATATGTCTTGAATTACACAACAATGGTACTTCAAATGAACATGAAATATAATTGAGAAAATCTAATATGACTGAGGTCTCACCTCAGCAGAATATACCAAGGTGAGACCTTAATTATATATGTCTTGAATTACACAACAATGGTACTTCAAATGAACATGAAATATAATTGAGAACATCTAATATGACTGAGGTCTCACCTCAGCAGAATATACCATGATGAGACCTTAATTATATATGTCTTGAATTACCCAACAATGGACCTTCAAATAAACATGAAATATAATTGAGAACATCTAATATGACTGAGGTGTCACCTCAGCAGAATATACCAAGATGAGACCTTAATTATATATGTCTTGAATTACACAACAATGGTAATTCAAATGAACATTAAATATAATTGAGAAAATCTTATATGACTGAGGTCTCACCTCAGCAGAATATACCAAGGTGAGACCTTAATTATATATGTCTTGAATTACACAATAATGGTACTTCTTGAACATTAGATTGATATAGATATAATTTAGGACGTCTAATATGACTGAGGTCTCACCTCAGCAGAATATACCAAGGTGAGACCTTAATTATATATGTCTTGAATTACTCAACAATGGTAATTCAAATGAACATTAGATTTATATAAATATCATTTAGGACATCTAATGTGACTGAGGTCTCACCTAGCAGAATATACCATGTCTTGGAAAACACAATAATGTTAATTCCAAAGAGCATTAAATTTCTATAAGTATAATAATAAGGACATCTTATATATGACTGAGGTCTCATCTCAGCAGAATATACCAATCTCATGTTATCAATACTGTTTCGTTGAACTATTATCTTGACATACTGAAATATATTGTAACCCTATTAAAAATATGAAAGATTTAGATGTGTTGTGTTTTTTACTAAGATGTGAATGACTCAGAAAAAATAAATGGTGGTTAGTTCATTTTCAACGAAATTTTTGAAGTGCTTCCGATCACTGACTTATCTTACTCATTGTCTTTATTACATCAGTAGGCTATATATATATATATATTATATTACATTAATAACATTAATTTTGAGTTGACTGTTATTATGCAAATAAACCGATGCTGATTTAATGCTGGGCCAGCGTCGTGGACGGTGGGCCATTCGTTTAATGTCGTGTGTAAGCTTTAAGTTTAGGCATTTTGTCGGCTAAGCGAATGATGTACAAATGACTGCTATTAAAATAATTTGAAGCCTTTATAGGCGCCCTGCCAGAAATTTAGAGAAAGTGTGATAATTACGTCGTCATTTGGGGGATAGGCCTATAGGTGTGCTTGTAAACATCTCGTGAAATAACACTGTCCGCGTGAGATCTTACGATACCTGTCAATCATTCTTACAGCTGACCGGACCAGTGAGATGGGAGGGGGATGTTGATCAATTAGCTAGCGTTTGAACATGCCTGTCAATCAGACTTGTCGGTGAGCAGTCCATACTGACGGTGATTTGTCACTGATTATATCGGCATAAAAAATTATTATTGCAACATCATTAAATCAATGTTGTTACAATGACGGCCCGGCGTCTGTAATGCTGGGCCAATATTTAAACATCATCTATAGCCACTGCTTTCATTTCACTGACGGCGCCGACGATTGCGTAGCTGTCCGCCAATGGGCGATAAACGTTTTGGTCCCAAAAGATCAATTTCACATATAAGCTTTATGTTTATTTATAATAAAGGTATCGGTACTATTGATTTAAAATTCATGTCTTCCCTTGACTAATTCGATGTAGGCCCCACGGTACTTAACTTTCGGTTTAACATTTAAGGTCGTCTCAGAACACGACCCCTGGGCGCAAAGAAAACAAACTTTATATAATCCCCTTTTTTAACACTAAACAGTGCTTAATTATTTACACATTCCACTTGAGCTTACTTATGATATGCATGTCCTCAGAAATGTTGTGGGATGGCATGTAGACTAAAGCGAATGGTGGGAATCCAGATTCGCTGGCGGCCTTCTTCTTTACTGTCTCCAGAAACCGTTTGTATCTTTCTTGACTGTTTCCTTCATCGCGTTTCTTCTGTGACAGTTTTCGGCGCTACAAATATTTTTATATAGGTTAAAGGGACTGGCCCCGGCTAAAATCATCAAAAAATCGGTGATTTTATTTCGGGTTCTTAATATGACCATATGATGTAAACATGTACATAGACTAGAGCTGCAAATTTTTATAATTTTTGTGCTGCGCACTTACCAGTTAGACTAGATATAGAGACGAAATTCCCGCATTTCTTATTTTTGACATGGTTGTCAATAATTACAAATCAGGAATTCGTCTCTATATCTAGCCTAACTGGTGAATGCGCAGCACAAAAATTTTAAAAATTTGCAGTTCTAGTCTATGTACATGCTTACATCATATGGTCATATTAAGAACCCGAAATAAAATAACCGATTTTTTGATGATTTTAGCCTGGGCCAGTCCCTTTAAACACCGAGAAGTTCAATAAAAATAAGCATAAACTGCGAGTATCCTTTATCTAGCTTTTGACTTTAATATAGCTGTAGGCTACTAGTATGTTACCTTAGCTATTCTGAAGTTGGTGTCAGACATAATGAAAACAATAGTCGACAAAAGTATAGATGCTGAAGAGAATAAATCTGATAGTAGCCTACCAATACTAAAGCTGGTAAAACGACGATAATTAGTGGTGGGGAGTGTTATATACAAGCCTCCACCCCACCCCAGTGTAGAAAACCACTCCCATCAGACGGTGACTGAAAGCTGGCTCAATGTTGGTCCATCTTCATCGACGCTGGCCCAACATTGAACCAACCTTGGGACAAGATCATGATTTGTCGAGAGGTAACACTAAGTTTAAACGTGGAATTCACATGCATTCCACAAAAGTTTGTCGATCGAGGTCCTGCTACAGGATATGTGATGTATTAACCCTGTAACTACCGGTCCGATTATTTCTGGTTTTTATAAGCATTTTGAAGTCGGATTTTAAATATGTCAAAGTATAAGACTTATATCATTCAAAAATCATACTTGGCGTTTAAAGGCTTAATGATACCGTTATTATGCTTATTCCAAGTATATATATTCCCGCTATAGAAATATATCAATTGATAAAAAAAAGTGAAATTGAATAAATTATTGTAGACATAGCATTAAGCTATATGTACGGATAGGCCTATAAACGCGGCAAAAATCGCACTTAGGCTTATGTTATTTTGGTGTGGGTGTTCACATATAATTGTAATCAACGAATACGAAATCCACCAAATAATATAAGAAAAAATGTTGCTATTTTCGTATTTGTACATGTTAACGTAGCTTAAGTGTAGGCCTATTTTTAGAAAAAATACGTACCTATTGTTGTGATGATTGTCGCACTATTCTCAAAATGTCCAAAAAACAACGTCAAAAAACGCAAACGAATGCGAATTATATAAAATCGCTCATTTTAAATAGCTAACAACATTGGCGTGCTAACATACCCCCCCCCCCCCCCCGTTTGGCTGACCAGAAAAAACATATTCTGGGCAGTGTGATTACAAGGGGTGGTTATATTCGGAGTTAGGGACAATTAAATTCACACACCTGGTAACAGAAGCAGGGCGTATACCCAGAGTGGCGTAACCCCTTCTGATATCACTGTTCCCCTTAAATGCTACTGAAGCTGTTGCTATCATAACTAACGTCAAACAGCAAACACAAGACCAATGCCGGTTTAATGATGATCCGCCGATCAACAATAAATAAGCATCGGGTCAACGTCTATTTTATGGCTGCTGTGTGATGATGCTGCGATGTAACCTGCCTGATCCCGTGTAAGGTGTTGTTTTTACCTCAAAGGGATGAATTGGCCTCTTATAGATAAATATCATATAATGTGCAGAGGTAGAGAAGAAATAGTTTGGATTATGGCGGAGTCAAAGAAGCGCAGAAAGTTAACCCAGAGGCATATGCTGTTTCAATGCTGGGCTGCTGCATGGGCCTATAGGCCTATGACCCGGTACTGCCGTTCAAAGCCAAAAGGCAGTATCTGCTCATTTTACAAGTAAGCAGATACTTCCTTTTACCGTTGCACAGCAGAATAATCCTCTTGTTATGCTTTGTGGCTGCCCCAACACAAATGTTGAAATCGAGGAGAATAAATTTATTATTGTAGCCTATTACTTAGGTCTATACATTATATGGCAGGCAGATTTATAAACGCACCATCTCTTCATGGTACGATGCGTGGGAACAGGCTATGGCATCAATGCGTTGGCCTCTGACCCTCTTGGACTTGTCATCAGCTCATGATAAGTCCCAGTGGCCGATCCGGAACAGGTATTTACGGGAGGGGGGGCGGAGCTGGGGTCGGCGAAAATTTCCCAGAAAAGAAAATCGCAGGCTCGTAAATTCCACCGTCAGGCCTACGTGATCACCTTACTAGTTATTTTTTCTCAAATATTTCATAGCTTTCAAATAATTATGTTACATTTGGGATCTATTGTTCTTATTTGCCATTTATGCACAGTCTAGCTAATACTGTGTATCTTTTATCCAGTTTGTGTATTTAATATAGCTATACAAAATTACTGTCACGTGAGCACACCAAATGGACATGCTTTTTTAAAGGTTAAATGTGCGTTTTGATATTTCTGCTCTCATTGTGTTTTTGATAAACTGCTACGGGTTTTTTCCGGACAAGAACATTTTGGCGCTTTGTTGTAGATTAGTGACACCAAGTACCGTCACATTGTAAAGAAAACAACATCGACATAGGCCTACATACTGTAACCAAAGAGGTAACAAAACGTATTAGCGCTGACAATTTTTTTTAAATTTCTTGCAAGATGAGAAGACAAAATACTTCTACTTGAAACACGTCTTTCCCCGCCTCCCCCCCCCCCCCTCCCCCTGGATCCGCCACTGTATTATCCGGTCTCCAAAGGAATTCGTTTGATGTCCGCGCTAAACATTAACATGCCTGTAGACGATTAAATCACCATCCACTCCCTATCAGTTAGGGTTAATTGGGTTTAATCAATTTAATATGGGGTTCATATCAGCTTGTAATTGTTTGGGGCGGGGGCCCCGGTGCAGTGGTTAAAGCTTTTTGCTTGGAAAGTCGGAGATCGCGGGTTTGAAACCCACTCTGGCCTTCAAGTTTCATAGAAACAAAATGTTCTTTCCCCGCTCATTCGTAATGATTCAATATTGGGAGGGGCACCCGTGACCGAGAGGTAGCGTGCTCAGCCTCACACCGCCAGGGCTCGGATTTCGAGTTCTGTGTCTGGAGGGCAGTTTCGTGGCGTCTTCTTCATCTCACTATACTCGGAAGGTTCTCCTAGCCCAGTTTAGCCTATATGCACAAGAGTGGCCTCAAACCCCATTCATTTCATTTCGTTTTTTTTTAGTTATATTTTGCCGATTATACCCAGCAAACACTATACACCAACCCAATGTTTGATTACCGTCTACGATGCTGGCCCAACATTGGACCAACATTGGGTTAATGAATCGCGTTTTCTGGGTAGTAGGCCTAGGCTACATGGGTCGTCATTGCATCACTGCTCAGTGGACTTTGTGGTTGATCCGTATGTAAACCTAGTCTCGAGGCGACCATTTTAGATAATATACCAGATAAATTTATCACGATACTATGATTGTTTTTTTTTTGAGCTGATCGCTATTTTTTGTGTGGTTTGAGTAATACGTGTAGGTCTGCCCTACGTAACATAGAGTAAAATATGTACAACAATCGCACACCTGTAACATATATAGGCCTACTTGCCGGCCGTCAAATTAAAAATGATCAACCAGGATCGCATGATTTTCGGCGATTTCTCCGTGAATTTTGAACTGATTTCCTTGAAATTTTGCGAGGGCCATTTACTATTAAAATCCTAACAGCGGTAAAATCAGAATTATATTTTATATTTCAAAAGTTATGCCATTTGCCATGTAATAAAATTCTATAATTAGTTTAATGGGGTTATAGAGGGACGTCGTAATTTCAATTTACTACATGTCAAACGGTCTTACTTTTAAAATAGGCCTACGCTATATAATTTTACGAAATTTTCAGGGCTGTTAGGATTTGAATAAAAAATGGCCTTTGCAAAATTTGAAGGAAATCGGTTTATAATTGACGGAGAAATCACCGAAAATCATGCGATCCTTGTTGATCATTCTTAATTTGACGGCAAGTAGGCCCCTATAGATATTCAAATGAAGCGGGAAGAGATCGCCAATTAGGACTTTTTTGATAATTGGAAATTTAAAAAAAAACTTTGGTCGTTTAACTAGATAAAAAAATAGGACTTTAGGCCCAAAGGTTTAAACTTCTATAGCTTTCTGTGGGCGGTATTCAGATGATCGGTTTGAATTAATTTGAAACTATAGGGTTAAAATGTAACCTATACAGATATAGGCCCCTATATATATCAGTAATGAGTAGACATAATCTGATATATAATTTATTTATTCACTAATATAGAAAAGGGTTTTTATTCGCGGTTTATCGTAAAAATTAGACTGACCAAATGGGTACAGCTTGATTTAGAGCCACGTTGGTTAGATGTCGGCCCTATCGTTTTTGTTGGTGTTGGTTCATAAGGCCTATACTTATTTGACAAAATTGTACTTGCC
Source organism: Flabesymbios commensalis (assembly GCA_964017125.1). Taxonomy (NCBI): domain Eukaryota; kingdom Metazoa; phylum Annelida; class Polychaeta; order Terebellida; family Flabelligeridae; genus Flabesymbios; species Flabesymbios commensalis. The sequence goes on from OZ024916.1 coordinate 75,796,791, forward strand.
ATGTCAGCGCGGGGTGTCTCGCCGATTCCGTCTCTCTACTTGGTCAAGTTGATATAATACTGACCCAAAATTTGTACGGCGCCGGATTGATGTCTTGTGCTGATGGAAACATAGCATACCGATACAAATATACACTGCTTGCACTTGCTTTTGCCAATTAATTTAGAAATATCATATAAATTTGAGGCGACTTTGAAAGCCTTATAAGGGGCTCTTGGCCTATACAATGTTGCTATGTACCTAGGCCTATTAATTTGTTCTGTTTTTTTTTATTTCGTCTGTTCTGGTTCTGTTCTGTTCTGTTCTGTTCTGTTCTGTTCTGTTCTGTTATGTTCTGTTATGTTATGTTATGTTATGTTATGTTATGTTATGTTATGTTATGTTATGTTATGTTATGTTATGTTATGTTATGTTATGTTATGTTATGTGGGTCATAATCATGTACAATAACTAAAATAAATGTAGCCTACATTAGACATCTTAGATCATAAGCCGATGATATATGCATTTCAGTTATTTGAATAGGTTCATGAATATGTATATATATGTACATTTATAGCAAAGTGTAAAGAAAACACAAATGTCCCTGCACTAAAAATAGGAGACAGCGTTAAGACATGTAGGCCTACCTACGGCGATATCATTTTTGCAGCCCTAACTAGAATTGAATAAGTGTTTGATTATTAGCCATACAATTTTAAGGTTATATTTAAAAACAGAAAATGTCTGCTTATTTCTAAAGGTAGCTTATTCCAAGTCTAGACCTATATTATGGTAAGCCTCACATAGACAGAATTTGCCAAGGAGAGACCTCCCTCCTAATCATTGATTTGGCTCCGTGAAAATATGACACATTTATCCAAGTGACATCTCAGTCAATTACGTCGACTTAATGGAACAGTGAACTAATATGACTATTATAACACTTAATATGTTGACATAAATAATCCTACCAACAAGACAAAGTTCTCATATGAGCATATTCTGACTATATGAGACCTCAGTCATGTTAGATAAGATGCTTTTAACTTATAAAAAAGAAACATATTCTGCCAATGCGAGGCAGTATTATCAATATTGTTCAGCTATACTGAGTTTGTTATGCACCTTAGGGTCTATATTACTATTCATAGAACTTTCGAAATTGAAGAGTCTGATGAACGACATATAAACTGTGTCGTGTCCTGGGACCGCTACTGGCTATACTATATTTTGTTAACCACCTGAGTTGAACATGTCCAAGGATCAAGGTTGTTTTATATGCTAACGACACAGCTATCATATGTAAAGGTGAAATATCGCAAAAAATCAATTAATGCATCCAAATGTAATTGAAAGGTGTAAGGTACTTCCCAGAGACTGTCATCCACTAAGGATACTGATAATGTGGAAATAAAAATATGTGAAGTGGTAGAAAGGTTTGAATATCTAAGTGTTTATATGGATAATAATTTAAACTGGCAATCATACGTCTGAAAGATAGCAAAATTTCCAAAATATCGTAACTCTTTTATAGGCTACAAATGTTCTTTTGTGAACAACTATGTTTAACTTCATAGATTAAGCACACGTCATATACCGCGACATCATCTTCAAAAACTACAAAATACTAATGATACAGTACTTACTGATGCCGACTATCTAGGCCTACAACCTACGATGTCTTTACTATCATGGATACTCTAGTGAAATAAGAAATAACACTCTTGTTACAAATGTAACATATGGTTTTGTGTCTAGCTACCTGAATTACTATTGTTAAGTAATCCAAAGACTTATATAACTGAGGTCTCACCTTGCTATATTCTGCCGATGTGAGACCTCGGTCATATTATAGTTGAATCAATCATATATGTGAACCTAATGTTTACCTGAATTACTAGGCCTATTGTTGAGTAATCCAAAGACATATAACTGAGGTCTCACCTTGGTATATTCTGCCGATGTGAGACCTCGGTCATATTATAGTTGAATCAATCATATGTAAACCTGATGTTTACCTGAATTACTAGGCTTATTGTTGAGTTTTTCAAAGACATATAACTGAGGTCTCACCTTGCTATATTGTGCCAAGGTGAGACCTCGGTCATATTATTTGAATATATCATATATAAACCTATGCTATATTTACTATCAAACACACTTTGTCACAAGAGGACCTATATTGAGTTAAACTAAACCTTTTTTAACATATACAGGAGAGTCGCCTTATTGAACAAAATACCAGATCACATCAGAAACACTGTTCATATTTAAGACGAAATTTACAATGTTTAATTTACTACTTTGAATACAAAACCTACCACCTATAATTTACATTTCCTCTCTGACAAATGTTTCTCAACCCTCTGATCCCAATCGCCAGCAATACACATGTACGGTTATAAACGTATATTTGTCATATGCTGTGCTGTAACCTATTAAATACTATTAAACGGTGCATCATTATTTTTACCTGATGCCTTGTGAAAACAATATAAACTATACTGAGTTCACATGTGGATATCTAAATTATTGTATCATGTTGAAAATGTTACCTACAAAATACATTTTTTCAATATTATCATATTAGTTATTAGTGAAACTAATAAACAACCAACTGCCCGTGTATAACGGATGAGACCTAAGTTATATTAATTCCCTTTAGAAGCATGGATGATTTTCAAAATTATTGGTAAACTGCCTTTGTGAAAGTTCACTAATATTATGGTTGAAACAAAGCTACTGAACAACAGTATTCGTTAACTTTGACTGCCAAACAAATAGTGGTTCAACGGAACATAACTCCTATGATCTGATAGCTGTCTGACGTCTCAATTCTCACCATCCTCAGGAGGTTAGCTTGGCCCAGTTTAGCCTATATGTACACAAAAGTGGCCTAAACCCATTTTCATTTCATTATACTGCCTATGTGTCACATCAGTCAATTATAACAGGAATGGTGGTTTTACGAAGCACTAAGCTTATTTAGTAGGCTCCTAGCTTAACTTCAACCAATATGAGGTCTCACATAGGCATATTATTCCTATGTGAGACCTCAGCCGTATTAGTTGCTTTTAACTACTAATCTACTAAACAAAGACATAATAGTTTTATGAATAGGGGCCTACTGTTGAGGTAAAAAAAACTTGTGGTCAGTAGTTTTACAGTAAAATTAATACGCCTGAGGTCTCACATAGGCAGAATATGACAAGTTGAAACCTTCAATTATATTCCCCCACTTTGGAGAACAATGTCTAATTACATAGGCAGCTAATGTGTGTGTCTGTGTGAAGTCTCACATAGACAGAATACATCCAGGTAAGACCTTACTCATAGTAATGTGATATACTTTAATTTTGCGGGTGTGAATTTTCGCAAAAAAACTATTTGTGATCATTTCGCGGTCTTTTGAACTTGCGGAAATATATTTTTTTCCCGGAAACATTAAATCGTCACCTCGACGTAAATATTGTCATCACCATTCCTGGCCAGTAATACTATGACGCAACGTCGTAAGCAGACATAACGGTATGGTCACTAATTATCAGCGGGGGAAGAGCATGCATCGAACATTGAAGGCAGATCCACTTGACACGCACCTCATTAACCCTATCAATCCAACAGGTTGTCATTTAATTATTTTTTCGTCTGCTGTCCCTTTACTACATGTGTTGTTTCAGTTATATATTTCAATATATTTCTGGTTTTCATTCTAATATTTTAAAAGGGCTCATCGCATCTGTTTGAGTTGGCAATTAAAAAAAATATATATCTGTGCACATACTTAAGTAATGTTTTCATATCTGTGGGTGACTTACTGACACTTAGCGCAAATCCTTGTGGTGAACAAAATTTTGCGTGAACTTATATTGGCGGTGGCGGTCCTAGCGCAAAAAACGCGAAATTTAATTCCACGCGAAATAAAAGGACATCATAGTAGCTTTTTGGATTAGTGAACAATGTATATTCCGCATATGTGATATATCAGTAAATCATAACAATAATATTGACTTAATTGAACTGATATGACTGAGTTCTCGATTAGGCATAATTATATTCTGTTCATGGGAGACCTCAGACGTCTTAGTTAATAGAACTACTAAACAAGAAGAATAACACAGTTTCAATACTGTTGGTCAGTAGTTCTACAGTAAATTAATACATAGGCAGCTATGTTTCTTCACTTGGGATTAGTGAACAATGGTAGTTTCATTCAACATTAGACAGCTAATGTGTGTGAAGTCTCATAGAGGCATATTCTGACATATTCATATATATGTGAGACTTAGTCATATATTATAGTTGCTCTCGACTAAACTAATTAGAGACATATTATTCCTATGTGAGACTTAAATGAGACCTCAATACATAATAGGCGTATTGTTAAGCTAAACTACTTTTGCTTTTACTTTAGGATCAAGTAGTATAAGAGAAAGCGCAGATAGGCATATTATTAAATAACTATACTATATAATAGTTGATTTAAACTACTAAATACTGTAACTCTGCCTATATATAACGGGTGATACCTCAGTTATAATTATGGGATGCATAGGCCTATATTTATTTACTTCATATTTATGAACAATTGGTCTTATAATTGCCTCTGTTAGACTTCACTCATATCAGTGGACCCAAAGCTACTAAACAAATTGGATTAACTCAAAATTACTCTTATAACTGACTGCGGTCTCACATAGGCAGAATACCGCATTGTAATGGCTGTTAGTGTCGGTAGCAGCCGGCATAAGACTGGTATCGACCAAGTCATGCCATGTTCACTGGAACTTGCTAACACTAAAGTTGAATTTACTCTCATTTACCCAAAATCTTCACAAAAACGTAGTATCCCAGAGAGGTGTTTTTCTACAAAATATATGTGAACATTCATCTACTATTTCCATGATACCTAAATTGAAAGCAACCACTAAACGCAGAATAATAAAACTTAACACAAAGTTGTGCAACCTTCAGTGTATTACTGTGGTATGGCGGAAAGGTATTTCAAAGGTAGGTCATTTGACTACCTCCGTGATCCAGTATAGCTGAAAATAATTTCTGATAATAACTGACTTAGGTCACCTGATATCATAACATTGCGATAATGGTCCAATACAAATTCGGGTCGTTTTATTGGGCGGAATTACGTCTAAGCTTCCACATAGGCACGGTATTGGGCCCATACACTATATATACGGTGCATTCTGCACTAGAAACGGTAATAGTCGGTATAACAACCGGCATTGGTCCAATCACGTCATGTTACCTGGGTAGGCCCTATCGGATAATCAGAAAATGGTACGTGAGACCTCACTTATATTAGTTGATTTGGACTACTAAACAATATATAATACGGTGATTCAATTGAACATTACTCTTATAACTGTCTGAGGTCTCACATAGGCAGAGTATGCCAACGTGAGACCTTTGTCATAATAGTCACTAATTATCTACCCTGGGAATGATCTGTTGATAAAATAGCTGGAATCCACACTTCAGAACATCGTGTTATAGGCCTATTCGTAGTGACCCAAAATATCGGCTTTAGTAGTGCTGTGAAGGAGGATTCTTTTTTTATTTCATTAAAATACCACATTAATGTTACATATCAAAGTCATTACGTGTGTGCTTAAATTTAGCATTTAAGTTAGCCATTGAGAAAATAAATTACTGTGGATGTTTAAAAACCTATAGACCTAGTTATGTATTTTGACTGAGAAATACTGCAATACACAGCCCTATAAAGTATTATTCCTGATTAAGCACTTACATTTTTTCACACTAAACCATAATATTTACAATGTGGTGGACTCCACTCCTGTGGACGTTGAACATGCTGCGCATGCGGCCATTGCATTGTACGCACACAATGTTTGAATGCACATCTTTAAACCCACCACTAAGAGTCGAAACGGCTTTTAAAGCAGCTGGGTCGTTATGCTTCACTGAAGCATAACATTTACATTGCGGCAGATCTTACTCCTGTGGACGTTGACAATGTTGCGCATGCGTGCCATTTCATTGTGCGCCCACAATGTTTAATCGGCGAATCATGACGACCCACCTACTTTATTTGATTTTATTGCGTATTAACTGTCACGTCAAGTCACTTTTTAATTTATTGTGTAATAAATTAAGGCTTGTAGCCAATAGGCCTATAGCCTACTGTTTATGAAATATTATATGATTCTCCCTTCACGGGGTCGGACCTTTGCATGTTTTAGCTCTAGAATTACCATGCCGTTATCCATGTCAGATTTGTACGATCCAAGGAGCTATGACTGATTTAATAAACATTACCGTAACATTGATTGGCTAAAGTTAAATTTTACGCAATGAAACAGGTAGGCTAATGTATTTTTACAGTAGGGTCTAGATATAGGCCTATAACTCGCCGTCAAATTAACCAGGATCGCATGATTTTCGGCGATTTCTCCGTCAATTTTATACCGCATTCCTTGAAATTTTGCAAAGGCCATTTTCTTTTAAAATCCTAACAGCGGTAAATAAATCGCAAAATTATATTGAATATATTTAGACCATTTGACATGTAATAAAATTCTAGAATTAGTTTAATGGGGTTACAGAGGGACGTCGTAATTTATATCTAGACCCTACTACATGTCAAATGGTCTAACTTTTGAAATACGCTATGTAATTTCAGGGCTGTTAGGATTTGAATAGAAAATGGCCTTTGCAAAATGTCAAAGAAATCAGTTTAAAATTGACGGAGAAATCGCCGAAAATCATGCGATCCTGGTTGATCATTTGGCGGCGAGTATTTTTAATTCACCAGGGGTTTTTTAATTCACCTTTGTTTTCACTGCACAATTTTTGTCTTGCTGTAACCTCCTGTTTTCCCTTTGGGTTACAGCTAGTACTCTTAACACCAGTTTCCGACACGTAATTTGCGCACACACACCACTGCGTGCAATGCTCCAAGAAAGGAGCGAACGCTGTCCCTTACCAATAAGAACTAAATTACACTAATGCGGAACAATTGACAGTGGCACCGATTTTGATATGGTGGGATAACATAACTTAATCACGGCCCGCCGTACATTTACGGACAACATAAATTTAATATTTGACTCTGAAAATACATTAATAGCTGTACTTGTATACATGTGCTAGGTTACACGTGGAATGGTATATCAACAAATACACGCTCCCACGTGACAGTAACGCTGCCTGATTATTGGAGAATGTACCCTCGCTTCCCATTGGTGGGTCTCACGTACATGAAATGTACTGAAGTCTCACCAGCACTTTCTGCCTTACACTGTTACATGGTCGCGAGGGGCAACGGTCACTGTATTGACTGCCGTGGAGTACGCGGATGGTAAAAGTCTGCAGTGGGAAATGGGGTGGGGTAGGGGGTGCGCGCAGGGTGGGGGGAGGTGTGGCATATTCTTAAAATAGCTCAGGATATCCTTCGAATGGGTGCATTCGCTTGATACGTTGCTGGTATCACATAGTCATGGTCACTGAGTGATAGGCAGTGCTGGAGGACAAGTAATTAGGCCTATAGTCAGGTGATTTTAGCCGGACCATCATCGCACTTTTCAAATCTAAAAAACGAAAACTTTTAATTTATTCCAGACTTTGTCCTTTGTGGTATTTTGACCATGTCTAATGTTGGATAATGTCAATAAAACTTCTTCTTCTTCTTGTCCTGTCATGTAAATCGAACTGACCCGTCAACACAAAGAATGCATGGAAGGGGACATTCAATTTTTTTAATTGTTTCAGCTTTAATGTTAGTTTGATTATATGCCTATGATATGTAATCCCCTATTGCATGTATTGTAGGCCTAGCTAGATAACAGGAAAGCAATAGGCTATGCCTGCTGGTTAGATCCCTTGCTTCTTATAGTTTTTTGACCCACTCTAACTCTATTTCTGCGTATTATCGCCCAGGCCAGGGCCATTCCAAAACTGTGACTGATTGCGAAACAAACGTGGGGCGTGGGCCGCTGAGCATGGTTGGTGGGGGTATTTTATTGTAGAATTCACATTAGGACAGTCCTTCCCAATAATTTGAATAAACACTTATTTTTTAAATTCACTGGACAGTACTCAGTAGCCTAGCCCTAGTTACTAGTTCTAGATCTATACTAGTATACCCGCCGTCAGATTAACTTGTATCGCATGTTTTTCGCCGATTTCTCAGTCAATTCTCAACTGATTCCCATGAAATTTTGTATGGACTATTTGCGAGTCACTCAGCGTCTACCGCGAAATTTGCATCTGAAAAAAATGTTTAGCTAAAAAGTTAGACCATCTGGCATGTAGCCTAATGCAATTCAGGGCAAAAAAACAACTTTAATTTAACAAACTTTAATTTAACAATTTAACAGAGGGACGTCTTAATTTCATATTATTTGTCACATGGTCTAACTTTTAAACTACATAATATTTGTTTATGAAAATTTCACGGTAGTCGCCGCGTGACTCGGAAATAGTCTCTGCAAAATCTCATCATAATCGGTTGAGAATTGACTGAGAAGTCGGTGAAAAACATGCGATACAAGTTAATCTGACGGCGGGTATAGTAGTAGTACACAGTGTTCAACACAGAAAAGAAATAGGTGGGGACATTTGTCTCACTACCCTGAAAACAAAGGAGACATTTGCTCTCCAAGTGCGTAGTTGACACTTTAGTGTTCAGCACAGACAAAAAATAGGGGGGTAATTTGTCTCACTACCCTGGGAAAAAAGGAGACATTTGACCTCTAATTGCGTAATTGTCGCAATATCGCGGCCTGTGCTGAACATTGGTACATACAAATGATATATACATTGATAGGCTTGCTCCAGGAGAATATTTCTGTAGCCGCCTGTGGTAGTGTGGAGGCCTGTCAAGCAGGGCTCAACCCCTCCATGTCTCACTTCCCCTTGCAGGGTACCTGGACAGGAGAGGCAAGCATCCACCAGATTCCCCTCCCCATTCCCCCCTCCCTCCTTCTAGGTCAAAGCTTCTACTTTACTCCCCCCTCTGCTTTCACCTTAAGGGGTGATAAGGTTGAATCCGTAAACCGACCCCCTTCCATTCCGTTTGTAGTTTGTATTAGTTAGCAAAATCTCACCCTCCACATGTTACGGGTTAGCAAGCAATACCTATCTAAACCGATTTAACCCCTATTTAGGCTACTAGGGGAAGGCAGGGCACAATGGAATACCAGGGCACAATGGAATATTGTTGTATCTGATCAGCAGGGACACCAAATGAGTAAATTTTATTTTGAGGTTGTGCCTTCTATATGCTTCACTTTCCTCATTTCAAATTTTCAACCGAAAAGAAAAAAATAGACTGAGTGGCGAGTAAATGTTAATTTGTAGCTTTTTTGATGTAAAATTATGTACTTGTAATGTGGGCTACAGCTGGATGAATATAGATAGTTTTTCTTTTAACTGAAATGCCACATCCAAAAGTGATCAATTAATAAGATGAATCGATTGAATTTAACACATTTCACAATGTCGGTGATCTTAGAGGATTTTTTGCTAAAAATCTATATGGGGCACAATGGAATACCGCTATTCCATTGTGCCCCGCTGTTCCATTGTGCCCTGGTTGCACAGTAGCATAATGTAAATGTGAGCATTCTCGGTTTATTAGATCTTTTAATCGAAATGTCAAGGTGTCCTAATTTACCATGTTTACCACTGACTGGGGTAAATTTGGACACTCACTACTGCCTTAGAAAATTGACTGAAAGAGGTCGAATGCTATGAAAATGTGAACAATATTTTGCTTGCAAGTATTTTCAACTTCATAGCTATCAAAAAGAAATACAATTCCCCATATCTCCAAAAAGAAAGGATGGTGACACCCATCCAACTGGTATCACACACACACGCCCATTCTACTGATCACATGCATATCCATCCTACTGGTCACTATCCTACTTGTACAAACCTATCCTACTGCTCACACGTGTACCCATCCTACTGGCCACACATCTATCCTACTAGTCACAAACCCATTCTACTGATCCAACACCCATCCTACTGCTCACACACCAATCCTACTGGTCACAAACCCATCCTACTGCTCACACACCCATCCTACTGGTCACAAACCCATCCTACTGGTCACACACCAATCCTACTAGTCACAAACCCATCCTACTGATCACACACCCATCCTACTGGTCACACACCCATCCTACGGGTCACAAACCCATCCTACTGGTCACACACCAATCCTACTAGTCACAAACCCATCCTACTGTTCTCACACCCATCCTCCTAGTCACACACCCATCCTACTGGTCACACACCCTTCTCACTAGTCACAAACCCATCCTACTGGTCACACACCCATCTTACTGGTCACACACCCATCCTACTGCCACTGGTCACACACCCTTTCTACTGGTCACAAACCCATCCTACTGGTCACACACCCATCCTACTGGTCACAAACCCATCCTACTGGTCACACACCCATCCTACTGGTCACAAACCCATCCTACTGGTCACTCACCCATCCTACTGGTTACAAACCAATCTTACTGGTCACACACCCATCCTACTGCTCACACAACAATCCTTCTGGTCACAAACCCATCCTCCTGGTCACACACCAATCCTACTGGTCACAAACCCATCCTACTGGTCACACACCCACCCTACTGCTCACACACCAATCCTTCTGGTCACAAACCCATCCTCTTGGTCACACACCAATCCTACTAGTCACAAACCCATCCTACTGGTCACTCACCCATCCTACTGGTTACAAACCAATCCTACTGGTCACACACCCATCCTACTGCTCACACACCAATCCTTCTGGTCACAAACCCATCCTCCTGGTCACACACCAATCCTACTAGTCACAGACCCATCCTACTGGTCACACACCAATCCTACTAGTCACAAACCCATCCTACTGGTCACTCACCCATCCTACTGGTTACAAACCAATCCTACTGCTCAAACACCAATCCTTCTGGTCACAAACCCATCCTCCTGGTCACACACCAATCCTACTAGTCACAGACCCATCCTACTGGTCACACACCCATCCTCCTAGTCACACACCCATCCTACTGGTCACACACCCATCCTACTGGTCACACAACCTCCCTACTCGTCACACATCCATCCTACTGGTCACACACCCATCCTACTCATCACACACCCATCCTACTGCCACTGCTCACACACCAATCCTACTGGTTACAAACCCATCCTACTGGTCACACACCCATCCTACTGGTCACAAACCCATCCTGCTGGTCACTCACCCATCCTACTGGTCACAAACCAATCCTACTGGTCACACACCCATCCTACTGCTCACACATCAATCCTACTGGTCACAAACCAATCCTACTGGTTACAAATCAATCCTACCGGTCACACACCCATCCTACTGGTCACAAACCCTTCCTACTGGTCACACACCCATTCTACTGGTCACAAACCCATCCTACTGGTCACTCACCCATCCTACTGGTCACAAACAAATCCTACTGTTCACACACCCATCCTACTGCTCACACACCAATCCTACTGGTCACAAACCCATCCTACTGGTCACACACCCATCCTACTGGTCACAAACCCTTCCTACTGGTCGCACACCAATCCTAATGGTCACACACCCATCCTACTGCTCACACACCAATCCTACTGGTCACACACCCATCCTACTGATCACACACCAATCCCACTGCTCACACACCAATCCTACTGGTCACAAACCCATCCTAATGGTCACACACCCAGCCTACTAGTCACAAACCCTTCCTACTGGTCACACACCCATCCTACTGGTCACAAACCCATCCTACTGGTCACTCACCCATCCTACTGGTCACAAACCCATCCTAATGGTCACACACCCAGCCTACTGGTCACATACCCATCCTACTAGTCACACACCAATCCTACTGGTCACAAACCCATCCTACTGGTCACACGTGACATCCATCCTACTAATCACACACCCTTCCTACTGCCACTGGTAACACACCCATTCTACTGGTCATAAACCCATCCTACTGGTCACACACCCATCCTACTGGTCACAAACCCATCCTGCTGGTCACTCACTCATCCTACTGGTCACAAGCCCATCCTACTGGTCACACACCCATCCTACTGCTCACACATCAATCCTACTGGTCACAAACCAATCCTACTGGTTACAAATCAATCCTACCGGTCACACACCCATCCTACTGGTCACAAACCCTTCCTACTGGTCACACACCCATTCTACTGGTCACAAACCCAGCCTACTGGTCACTCACCCATCCTACTGGTCACAAACCAATCCTACTGTTCACACACCCATCCTACTGCTCACACACCAATTCTACTGGTTACAAATCAATCCTACAGGTCACACACCCATTCTACTGGTCATAAACCCATCCTACTGGTCACACACCCATCCTACTGGTCACAAACCCATCCTGCTGGTCACTCACCCATCCTACTGGTCACAAGCCCATCCTACTGGTCACACACCCATCCTACTGCTCACACATCAATTCAACTGGTCACAAACCAATCCTACTGGTTACAAATCAATCCTACTGGTCACACACCCATCCTACTAGTCACAAACCCTTCCTACTGGTCACACACCCATCCTACTGGTCACAAACCCATCCTACTGGTCACTCACCCATCCTACTGGTCACAAACCAATCCTACTGGTCACACACCCATCCTACTGGTCACAAACCCTTCCTACTGGTCACACACCCATCCTACTGGTCACACACCAATCCTACTGGTCACAAACCCATCCTAATGGTCACACACCAATCCTACTAGTCACAAACCCATCCTACTGGTCACTCGCCCATCCTACTGGTTACAAACCAATCCTACTGCTCACACACCAATCCTTCTGGTCACAAGCCCATCCTCCTGGTCACACACCAATCCTACTAGTCACAAACCTATCCTACTGCTCACACGTGTACCCATCCTACTGGTCACACATCTATCCTCCTAGTCACAAACCCATTCTACTGATCCAACACCCATCCTACTGCTCACATACCCATCCTACTGGTCACAAACCCATCCTACTGGTCACACACCAATCCTACTAGTCACAAACCCATCCTACTGATCACACACCCATCCTACTGGTCACACACCCATCCTCCTGGTCACACACCAATCCTACTAGTCACAAACCTATCCTACTGCTCACACACCAATCCTACTGGTCACACACCAATCCTACTGGTCACAAACCCATCCTAATGGTCACACACCAATCCTACTAGTCACAAACCCATCCTACTGGTCACTCGCCCATCCTACTGGTTACAAACCAATCCTACTGCTCACACACCAATCCTTCTGGTCACAAGCCCATCCTCCTGGTCACACACCAATCCTACTAGTCACAAACCTATCCTACTGCTCACACGTGTACCCATCCTACTGGTCACACATCTATCCTACTAGTCACAAACCCATTCTACTGATCCAACACCCATCCTACTGCTCACACACCCATCCTACTGGTCACAAACCCATCCTACTGGTCACACACCAATCCTACTAGTCACAAACCCATCCTACTGATCACACACCCATCCTACTGGTCACACACCCATCCTACGGGTCACAAACCCATCCTACTGGTCACACACCCATCCTACTCATCACACACCCATCCTACTGGTCACACACCCATCCTACTGCCACTAGTCACACACCCATCCTACTGGTCACTTAACAATCCTACTGGTTGCACACCCATCGTACTGGGGGGGGGGGGGGGAAGGGTGTCACCTCCGCGTGGTCCCCCCTGGGCAACTTCTTAGAAGGCCAAGCACACCCAAACCTTTCATCAAACCAGGTTTTTCTATTTTTTTGACGTGAAGTTTTTTGTGGTTGCTTTCCGGTGGTACTGAGGTTGTTATGTTTATTTTCGAATAATTTTTAGTTCAAACTCTTTATATATTCTCTATATATTCATATTTATATATTTTTTCATAGTACTTGTGGTGCCTTACAGTGCTCTCACGGATTATGATCGCTCTGTCGTGCTAGTTCTCGATGACAGACCCAATCCCCAGCTGTGGGGGCATTGTAGGTCTACTCATAATTCCTCTATGATTTGGTTTTTGTGTTTGCAGTGGTTTCTCTTTGGCATCCTGGCGATGGACGGGATGTCCGAAAGAAACCATTGCCATATAATTATTTTTTCACTTTATTGTTTTAAAGGTTTCTCTGTGGCATCCTGGCGGATAATGCAGCATGTCATAGAGAAGCCATTGCCGTACAATTAGCCTGTGGTGACTTACGGTGTCCTCACGGTTTGTGATCGCTCTGTGATGTCCTCCAATATCACAGACCTTATTACCAACTGTGGGGGCACTGTAAGTCTTTAATTTTTGAGAATTTTTTGTGGTTTTATGATTTCTCTGGCCATACTGGCCGAAAAGTGAAGTAAAGAAGACATTCACTTACTTACTTAATGGTTTCTCTGTTCATTGTTTATGTCATTCATATTTATGTCTAAATGGGTTTATTTTTTTGATTATAGTATATAGTATTATAGTATATATTATATATTTGTTTTGACAATGACACTGTTTTGACTTAGACTTGTAGTTTTTACACAATCACTCCAATTTCATGGAGATATAGTGACTTGAAAAGTCGTTCATTTTAAATTCACTTCATATTTTACATTATTTATACTGATATTTTTATACCCATTAAACTGTGTTGTAGTGCAGGCGCTTCAACATGTCAGCAGACTCGTTACATATAGGTGCCAGGAGCATCGTCATCTTATCATATCAAACACTTTAAATTGAATATTTTAGTACGAACATGCTTTTATTAGCTTTGTCTTTCCTTTACTACTTTAACTATACAATATGGGATATTGTAATACCTGTAATTTTCACTTAAATGGCCATACTGGCCGAAAAGTGAAGTAAAGCAAATATTTTACTTACTTACTTACTGGTCACACACCCTTCTTACTAGTCACACACCCATCCTACTGGTCACACACCCATCTTACTGGTCACACACCCATCCTACTGCCACTGGTCACACACCTTTTCTACTGGTCACAAACCCATCTTACTGGTCACACACCCATCCTACTGGTCACACGCCCATCCTACTGGTCACAAACCCTTCCTACTGGTCACACACCCATCCTACTGGTCACAAACCCATCCTACTGGTCACCCACCCATCCTACTCGTCACAAACCAATCCTACTGGTCACACACTCATCCTACTGCGTACACACTGATCATACTGGTCACAAACCCATCCTACTGGTCACACACCAATCCTACTGGTCACAAACCTACTGCTCACACACCCATCCTACTGGTCACACACCAATCCTACTGGTTACAAACCAATCCTACTGGTCACACACCCATCCTACTGGTCACAAACCCTTCCTACTGGTCACACACCCATCCTACTGGTCACACACCCATCCTACTGCTCACACACCAATCCTACTGGTCACAAACCAATCCTACTGGTTACAAACCAATCCTACTGGTCACACACCCATCCTACTGCGCACACACCGATCCTACACCCATCCTACTGGTCACACCCAATCCTACTGGTTACAAACCAATCTTACTGGTCACACACCCATCCTACTAGTCACAAACCCTTCCTACTGGTCACACACCCATCCTACTGGTAACACACACATCCTACTGGTCACAAACCCATCCTACTGGTCACACACCCATCTTACTGGTCACACACCCATCCTACTGCCACTGGTCACACACCCTTTCTACTGGTCACAAACCCATCCTACTGGTCACACACCCATCCTACTGGTCACACACTCTTCCTACTGATCACACATCCATCCTACTGGTCACACACCCATCCTACTGGTCACACACCCATCCTACTGGTCACACACCCATCCTACTGCCACTGGTCACACACCCATCCTACTGGTCACTTAACAATCCTACTGGTTGCACACCCATCGTACTGGTCACACACCAATCCTGCTGGTCACACACCAATCCTGCTGGTCACACACCAATCCTACTGGTCACAGAGCTATCCTACTTGTCACAAACCTATCCTACCTGCTTGAAACATCCTTAAGTTATTGCTATGTCGTTTTCTATATATGATGCAACACACGGTACACCGGGGTACCGTTGTACCCCGGGGTACCGCGTGATTTACAGCGCCACCTGGTGAATGCGGCGGCAATTGGCGTTGCAAAAGGTTTTGACATTGGAAGATGTTTTACCATATAGTCCTTAGTGACGTAAATGCCCCCAAAACAAGAATATTTTGCAAAATATGAACGTTTTGCATCGTTTTTGCCCTCTTTTAAAATTATTTTACACTTTTTGGTACCCAGGGTACAGCATTGAAAAATAAATTAAATAATTAAACAAAATGGCGGATTTCTATTTGGTACCCCAGGGTACCCCGTGGTGCATCATATGTCCAATGAGAGAAATGTCACTAGCAGATAAAGGGTAACATGAGTAAATTTTGCCCTTGATTTATTAATGACACAAATATAAATTTATATCCTATGTTTTTTATAGATCTCACCATCCAGAATATGAAAGATGTCAAGTCTGAATAGAAACACAGAAGAAGTAGTTTCTGCAGGATGACTATTTGTGCTGTTTTGTTACATGTTGTTTAAATCTTCAGTAAGTATGTCAAATTTGATTATTTCTTTGTTATAAATGCCTCTACCGCGGAGCGAGCGAAATGCGTAAAATTTTGTTTTGGTGTTGTCTGTCCGGGTCTGTTCGTCCGTCCATCTTGTCATCAAAATAATTTAGCAAACAACTGAAGGTAACAGTTCCATATTAATATGGTCAGTAATAGACCCCATGAAAGTCTAGGTCAAGATCAAAGATACGTGACCTTCAGCTATTTTTCAATGTCATAGAGGCTAATAAAGAAAAAAGTTTGCTACCTCATTATCTTCTCACCAACAATTTGTATTGCTTCCATATTTTATACCAGCGATCCATATGATAAAGGTCAAGTTCAAAGACCTTGACATATTTGTCAAGGTCTCAGAGGCTGATAAATTAAAAATTTTGTCATGAAGATATCTCCACACCTACAACATGTACATGTACATGTGTATTGCTCCCATATTAATACGAGTGATCCATATGAAGAAACTTAAGTTCAAAGATTGGTGACCTTGACATATTCATCAAGGCCTAAAAGACCAATAAATGCAAAAGTTTGTCAAGAAGATATATCCACACCTACAGTGACATATTGCTTCCATATTATTACAGGTCTGTGATCCATAGTATGAAACTCAAAGTAAAGTTCAAAGATTGGTGTCCTTGACCTATTTGTCATGGTCACATAGACTGACAGAGGAAAAAGGATGGTCATGAAGATACAATATTTATAACGGTGATCCACATTACAAAAAATAGGTCATGTTCAAAGATGGACGACCTTGACCTATTTTATAATGTCGCAGAGTCTAATAAAGGAAATATGATATTCAAAACTCAGGATCAATTTCAATGATTAGTGACGGGAAACAATCTTTAAGCCAGCATTGGGCAAATACAGGTGAAGATATATTTTAACTTGTCTCTCTGGTTCTTTCCTTAATTATATCCTGGACATTTAGGATTCTAGCCCATGAAGAAGACCAATACACTGTAATTTGACCTTGTGGGCATGATAACTTGAAAATTTTTCCAAGTATCCTTCTTAAATTTGTTATGCATGTTACAAATGACCAGTTCTCGGAGAAGTTTAATAATGGCTGAAAAAAAAGGAAAATAGCCGATTTATTGCAATTTTTCGCATTTTATGTCAATAATTTGCCCTTGTGGGCGCGATAACTTGAAAAGTTCTTCATGTATCCTGTTCAAATTTGCTATGCCTGTTACTAATTGAAAGCAGTTCTCAGAACACTTTGATGATGGCTGAAAAAAATTCAAAATGGCCGATTTATTGTGATTTTTCACATTTTATGTCAATGATTTGACCTTGTGGGCGTGATAATTTGAAAAGTTTTTCATGTATCCTTCCCAAATTTGCTATGCATGTTACAAATGACCAGTTCTCGGCCAAGTTCGATAATGGCTAAAAAAAAAAAAAATTGCTGATTTATTGTGATTTTTCACATTTTACGTCAATGATTTGACCTTGTGGGCGTGATAATTTGCAAAGTTTTTCATGTATCCTGTTCCAATTTGTTATGCATGTTACTAATAAGCAGTTCTCCGACAAGTTTGATAATGGCTGAAAAAAAATTCAAAATGACCGATTTAGTGCAATTTTTTTGCTTTTTACATCAACAATTTGACCTTGTGGGCACGATAACTTGAAAAGTTTTTCATGTCTCCTTCCCAAATTTGTTATGCATGTTACAAATGAACAGTTCTCGGACAAGTTCAATAATGACTGAAAAAAACTTAAAAATGACCGATTTATTGCGATTTTTCGCATTTTACTTCAATAATTTGACCTTTATAACATGAAAAGTTTTTCATTTATCCTGCTCAAATTTGTTATGCATGTTACTAATAAGCAGTTCTCAGACAAGTTCGATAACAGCTGAAAAGAAATTAATAAATAACTTTAAGTTAATAACTTATTAAGTTCAATAATGGGGGCGGGCTATTGCCGAGTGTGTTCTTGTTGTAGTTGTTATCAGATTGAGTAATATTGTTTCAATTAAAATGTTTTGCAGGGGGATGCATTCATTTTCGCTCGTATCAAAAAACACATCTCTAGTTTTTTTATGAACTTCGCTTTTGATTTTTTATTCCAAAACGGTCACGTTAAGTTACATCCATTTTAGATGTTGTTGGAAATAACCCACCTTCACATGAAGTTTATACAAGGGAAATGTTCAATATATATGTCACTTCAATTCTCATTCTCACTGACACTGATTTATTCATATCTTTGTTACAGATACATGCATTGGTGAAATAGTGATGATGATGAGAGGAGCAGTGATGTCACAAACCGGCTTCATAATAAATAATTTGTTGCATTTTATATTTCTCTTCCAGTCAAACCTTTTATTTTTTATGCTTAAGGATAGAGTTCATTTATGCAAGATTAAGCACACATTTATAACATCTATCTTTTATTATTTGAATGGTAGGCTTTCTAGTTTTACTGTTGAATAGACAAATTTTCTACATATATCATAAAGACGTCCGGTGTATGTATCTGTCTGAATGTGTCTGAACATCTAAATTTGTTAAGCATAATCAAATATTTGCGAATGTAAATTATTTATCAATATGATATGGGATAAAATCGGATTTGTGTGTCTGGATCTTTTGGCCTGTTTCTGTGTCTGAATAAGTATGTCTGTATGTGTGTATCTGGGTGTGTATGGCTGTGTCTTAATGTCTATTATGTGTCTGAATGTATATTATGTGTCTGAATGTATATTATGTCTGTATCAGAACGTGTATATCTTGTATGTGAATGTGTATATGTGTGTCTGAATGTGTATGGATGTATCTTACTGTGTATGTCAGTGTCAGTTCTGTGTGTCTGGATTTGTATGTCTTTGTCTGTCTGTTTATACCTGTGTCTGTTTTTATGGCTGCATCTGGTTTTATCTACCTGTACGTGTATGTCAGTATATATTTTGTTTCACTTACAGTATTCTTTATGTATTCTAATAATAAACAAAGTTGAATTACTTTTGTCTTACGTTCCATTTCGATCGGCTATCTGAATCATGGCCAGATCGACCATTTTAATCAATGTAGTAAATAAAACACTCAAGATCTTGCAGGGAGCTCAACAAGGTAGCACGCATCCTCGAATAAAAGGCAGGTTTTCATATGGGCCCAGCCGTGTATTAATTTGTGGATCCAAAAAACTGGAATAGTGTCTCATTATACCTTGAAAAACTCCCCATGCTATATATTATTAAGATAAAAATATATTTAGAAATATGTAAATGTATAAAAACTGACTAAATATGACGCTTTGACCTGTACACCCGAAGTTTTAGTTCTCGCGACAAAAAAAGTGTGAATCTGTTTTTTTTCAATAAATAAATATTTCGATTTTTTTTACTGTCACTCATCACAATATATCCCAACTGACCCAAAAATATAATCAACACAATTGAAGACGTTGTGGTAAGCATTAAGCCGAAATTTAGCGACAAATTCTTCAATTTTTATGAAAAAAATGCAAATTTCACTTTTTAGGAAAAAGTTCAAATTATTTTTATTATTACAAAAAAACTGGAATAGTGTCTCATTATATCTTAAAAAACTCCCAATTTTATATGGTATTGAGATAAAAATATTTTTTTAAATATATAAAAACCGACTGAATATGATGCTATCGCCCCAACCCCCAAATTTTCTGTTTTCGCGACAAAAAATAATACAAAATTAGGATATATATATATTTACTCATTGTAAATGATCATAAATTCATCATATGTGACTGAAATATAGAATAAGAAAAATTACTGATGTATTGATCAGCATTAAACCGCAATTTAGAAGCAATTCTTTTTTCATGAAAAAATGAATATAATTGAACTATTTAAAAAAAATATCGTCTGTATATATCTTTTCGTGTAGGGGACCACAATTTAATTACCAGGGGAAGAGGGGGGCTGGAGTATTTTTGAAATAAATATTTTCGCCTAAATTTCCATGACATAAATAATTTTCTAAATGACATGTAAATAAATATGTCCCTTAACAAAATTTTGAGCCATTGAAAGGTAGTAACTAGATGAGCCTACATGTATAATGTCAAGTTCATACTTCTGAATGCAAAAATCGTACATTGTGAACTGTATATCCTCATACCTTCACATTTAGAATGGGAACCCTGTCCTCTGTGATCCAAACAATACAATTACATTTTAGTTACTATAGGGTAAAGATTGAAAATATATAGTACATCAAAAATTAAACAATATTATATAATCAAAATCAAATTCATTTGTGATTTAAAAGTAGAAAGCGGTTCTGGATGGTTTTCACTAAAACAGGTCAACGTTATTGGGTTGCATAATTTTAACAATGAGTGTACGGAAGCAGACACTCTTTCCGACCCTCATGAAAGCTGGCATTTTTCCTGTCTATTATATCTAATTCATTATTTGGGGTAGCCTTTGTGACTGAGAAGTAGCATTCGCGGTCTCAGACCACCAGGTCTTCATTAAATAAATAAACATTCTCTATGAGTTCCATCATATGTAGGTGAATGATTGGTAAAATATTTATCGGGATATTTATGCTTGATCAATTTCTACTCACGAATTAAAAGGTATTCATCTTCAATCACAACACAGGCCTGGTGCAGTGGTTAAAGCTGCCTGCTTGGAAAGTCGGGAGATAGTGGGTTCGAACTCCACTCTGGCCTTCAAGTTTCAAAGAAATAACATAACACAAAGATTCAATATTGTGGAAAGCCTTTGGGACTGAGAGGTGGCGTGCTCGGCCTCAAACAACCAGAGTTCGAATCCTGTGTTTTGAGTTACGTAGAACATGTTTGTTAGGGTGGCTTCTTGACCATAGTTTTTTTCAATTATTTACGCGATCTTCTCTATGTGAAAACGCTTCGGTGATCGGAGGGTCAATTTTACTAACCAAAACCACCCAAATTCACACGAATATTAATGACAAAACTTTAGAACTCTCAATAATTATATGATTTGCGACATAGGGGCCTACATTTTCTGTATCAATCTACGGCCAATTTTTCGGAAGTCGAAAAACAATTTTTTCAAATTATATATATATTTTAATGTAAGTTTGATAGCTGCATATCGTAGGCACTTATTTTCTATCTAATTCATGACCACTTTTGTTTCTCTATCTCAAAAATTCAATTACGTATAACACATTTTGTCAGGGAACTCTTTTGACCATAGTTTTTCCCAATTATTTACGCGATCTACTGTATGTGAAAACGCTTCAGTGATCAGAGGGTCACTTTTTACCAACCAAAACCATCCAAATTCACACGTAATATGTATGAGACTATAATAAATCATGTTCAATAAAAAAATTAGCAAAACTTTGAAACTCTTAATAATTATATAATTTGCGCCGTACAACTAATGTATAAATCTACGTCAATTTTTTCTGAAGTCTGAATTTTTTTTTTTTTTCAAAATTTTGTTTCAATGAAATTTTGATAGCTGCATGTCGTAAGTATTTACGTTGTATCAAATTCAAGACCCCTTTTGCTTCTCTATCTTAAAAATTGAGTTACGTAGAGCATGTTTTGTAAAGGTACAATCTGGACCAGTTTTTTTTCAAAAATTTACGCGATCTACTCTATGTGAAAACGCTTCAGTGATCAGAGGGTCACTTTCTACCAGCCAAAACCACCCAAATTCACACGGAATATTAATGAGATTCTAGTAAAATATATTCAATAAAAAAATTAACAAAACTTTATAATTCTTAACAATTATATGATTTGCGACATAGGGGCCTGCACCTTCTGTGTAAATCTAAGGCCAATTTTTCGGAAGTCGAAAAACAATTTAAAAAAATTATATATATATTTTAATGTAATTTTGATAGCTGCATGTCGTAGGCACTTATTTTCTATCCAATCCATGACCTCTTTTGTTTCTCTATCTCAAAAATTCAATTACGTATAACACATTTTGTCAGGGAACTCTTTTGACCATAGTTTTTCCCAATTATTTACGCGATCTACTGTATGTGAAAACGCTTCAGTGATCAGAGGGTCACTTTTTACCAACCAAAACCATCCAAATTCACACGTAATATGTATGAGACTATAATAAATCATGTTCAATAAAAAAATTAGCAAAAATTTGAAACTCTTAATAATTATATAATTTGCGCCGTACAACTAATGTATAAATCTACGTCAATTTTTTCTGAAGTCTGATTTTTTTTTTTTTTCAAAATTTTGTTTCAATGAAATTTTGATAGCTGCATGTCGTAAGTATTTACGTTGTATCAAATTCAAGACCCCTTTTGCTTCTCTATCTTAAAAATTGAGTTACGTAGAGCATGTTTTGTAAAGGTACAATCTGGACCAGTTTTTTTTCAAAAATTTACGCGATCTACTCTATGTGAAAACGCTTCAGTGATCAGAGGGTCACTTTCTACCAGCCAAAACCACCCAAATTCACACGGAATATTAATGAGATTCTAGTAAAATATATTCAATAAAAAAATTAACAAAACTTTATAATTCTTAACAATTATATGATTTGCGACATAGGGGCCTGCACCTTCTGTGTAAATCTAAGGCCAATTTTTCGGAAGTCGAAAAACAATTTAAAAAAATTATATATATATTTTAATGTAATTTTGATAGCTGCATGTCGTAGGCACTTATTTTCTATCCAATCCATGACCTCTTTTGTTTCTCTATCTCAAAAATTCAATTACGTATAACACATTTTGTCAGGGAACTCTTTTGACCATAGTTTTTCCCAATTATTTACGCGATCTACTGTATGTGAAAACGCTTCAGTGATCAGAGGGTCACTTTTTACCAACCAAAACCATCCAAATTCACACGTAATATGTATGAGACTATAATAAATCATGTTCAATAAAAAAATTAGCAAAACTTTGAAACTCTTAATAATTATATAATTTGCGCCGTACAACTAATGTATAAATCTACGTCAATTTTTTCTGAAGTCTGAATTTTTTTTTTTTTCAAAATTTTGTTTCAATGAAATTTTGATAGCTGCATGTCGTAAGTATTTACGTTGTATCAAATTCAAGACCCCTTTTGCTTCTCTATCTTAAAAATTGAGTTACGTAGAGCATGTTTTGTAAAGGTACAATCTTGACCAGTTTTTTTTCAAAAATTTACGCGATCTACTCTATGTGAAAACGCTTCAGTAATCAGAGGGTCACTTTCTACCAACCAAAACCACCCAAATTCACACGGAATATTAATGAGATTTTAGTAAAATATATTCAATAAAAAAATTAACAAAACTTTATAATTCTTAACAATTATATGATTTGCGACATAGGGGCCTGCACCTTCTGTGTAAATCTAAGACCAATTTTTCGGAAGTCGAAAAACAATTAAAAAAAATTATATATATATTTTAATGTAATTTTGATAGCTGCATGTCGTAGGCACTTATTTTCTATCCAATCCATGACCTCTTTTGTTTCTCTATCTCAAAAATTCAATTACGTATAACACATTTTGTCAGGGAACTCCTTTGACCATAGTTTTTCCCAATTATTTACGCGATCTACTGTATGTGAAAACGCTTCAGTGATCAGAGGGTCACTTTTTACCAACCAAAACCATCCAAATTCACACGTAATATGTATGAGACTATAATAAATCATGTTCAATAAAAAAATTAGTAAAACTTTGAAACTCTTAATAATTATATAATTTGCGCCGTACAACTAATGTATAAATCTACGTCAATTTTTTCTGAAGTCTGAATTTATTTTTTTTTTCAAAATTTTGTTTCAATGAAATTTTGATAGCTGCATGTCGTAAGTATTTACGTTGTATCAAATTCAAGACCCCTTTTGCTTCTCTATCTTAAAAATTGAGTTACGTAGAGCATGTTTTGTAAAGGTACAATCTTGACCAGTTTTTTTTCAAAAATTTACGCGATCTACTCTATGTGAAAACGCTTCAGTAATCAGAGGGTCACTTTCTACCAACCAAAACCACCCAAATTCACACGGAATATTAATGAGATTTTAGTAAAATATATTCAATACATTTTTTTACAATAGGCCTACTGCTTTATAAAAAATATTAATAATTATATGATTTTCGGCATAGGGGACTAAGCTTTCTGTATAAATCTACGGTAAATTTTTATGAATTTTAAAAAAAATAAAAATATGATTTTATTGCTATTATGATCGCTGCATGCCGTGTGTATTTATGTTATCTCAAATTCAAGACCCCTTTTGTTTCTCTATCTCAAAAATTGAGTTACTTAGAGCATGTTTTGTAAAGCTATTTGGTTGGTTGGCTGGATAGTTGTTTTTTTAGTTACTTTGTTGGTTGGTTGGCTGGTTGTTTGGTTATTCGATTGGTTGGCTGGCTGGATAGTTGGTTGGCTGGCTGGCTGATTGGTTATTTCGTTGGTTGGTTATTTGGTTGTTTGGCTGGCTGGTTGGCTGGTTGGCTGGATAGTTGGTGTGTTGGTATATTTTTTGTTGTTGGTTACTTGGTTGGATGGTTATTAGGTTGGTTGGCTGTGTGGGTAGTTGGCTGTCTGGATAGTTGGTTGGATGTTTGGTTGGTTGGCTGGTTGGTTATTTAGTTGGTTGGTTGGCTGGCTTACTGACTGGTTAGTTGATGATTTGGTTATTCCGAACAATTAAGAAAAGAACGAAAATCTCGCCGCATTTCCGAATTAAAAGAATCAGACATGCCGCATACCGTACCCTTTCAGTGCGAGGATCGACATTAGACGTCAGAATCTGACGTCCTTCATATGTCTGATATATCAACCTTCTGATGGCTATCATATAATATGTTTCCTTACTAACCCTCTGGTATCTAAAGGACCACAATCATGTATGTATCATGCACAAACCCTATGGGGGCTGGACGATCTTATGGCTCATATATCAAGATTCTGCATGGTAACTGGAGTATCATGTTTCATGTATGCACCTCTGGGGCCTAGAATATCATAGGTGTCTGTTCTTAAGCCTATATGAGGTCTATACTGTCATGTATCATGCATTAACCTTCTCATGGCTGGATCTACAGTAGGCCTATCATTATGTTTCATGTAGACCATTCTTTGGGCTAGACAAGAATACCACACATATTATTCAACATATTATTCATTAACCCTCTGGTAGGTAGACGATCATATTATATATTTTATGTTAGGCCTAGCTAGCTTATTGTAACTAGAGCATTATATACTTCATCTATTAACCCTCCTGGGCTAAGCCCATCACATGCATCATTCATTAACTCTCTGAAGGCTAGATGATCATCTGTTTCATAAGTGATTTTTTTCTTTAATGGAGAATATGATCAACGTATACGCATATGTATGCAGACATGAGTGTGGCCTACACCATGTGTTTTCAAGCCCCTTTGACTGTTTATCGCGTCCAAAAACGCGTCCAAATCGCGTTTTGTGTGTTTTAAAAAACGCGTCTAAATCGCGTTACGTATCGCATGACACAAAAAAATTATTTACGCGTATACATATGAAAACGCTTCACACGGAATATGTCTCATGATCCCTTTCAAATGTGGGTATTTTAATGAACGCCCTCCCCCCCCCCCCCTCCACACACACACACAAACGAGACATATTTAACCAATGTTGTTTTCATGCTGGACAAGCATCGTAGACGGTGTGCTAACATTAGAACAACATTGGGTGAGCATTTCCTGTTGTTTGTTTGGTCTGCTTTGTTTTCCCAGCATTTTTTCAGCTTTGGCCCGGTGTTGGGTCAACTGTGACGTTGGCCTGACATTGGCCTGGGCTGGGTTAATTCCCCGTATTAAATTTAGGATAATTTTAATTTCAGAATTCGAACTTATCATGTCGGCTACATTGTGTTTATTTACATCATAGACTATATTTGATTTATTATCTCATTATTCTTGTACACAATACTGAAACATGAGGCGCTAAAACTGATTCATCAACCCCAATTCGGGTTTGGTGTTTGTATGTTAAATTTGAGAATAACAAAGTGAATAATAATAATAATAATAATACATGTTTTTTTCTGCTACTCTATTTTTTCGAAAATCAACAAAAAGAATTCAAAATGTGATAAGCCCCATCTGGTACTGGCCATTGGTGTGACACTCGATAACTCACAGCATGGCATCTGAATCACAGTGGTCGACTTGGGAACTGTCGATCATCACACACCCCTCCCTCAGTTCTGATGGTGAGAGGGTGATTTTTCCGCTAGAGATAAGGCGGAAAAGCGCGAAAACTAAGTCATTCTTCCTTGAGATTTTGTTCGCAACGGATGTTGAAAAATACCTTATATTGCGAGATTACCTACTAATTTCTTATTGCGAATGCCTATTGGTGTTGCAATACCATCGACAAATACCAGCCTTTCTGACGTTTGAATTCGGAATTGTCAAGGAATTCTACTTTGCATGTAAGTTCAAATTTATTTAACGAATATTATTATTCTGGTGTATAAAAGTGTGGCACTGCTTCTGTTGCTATATAACATTTGTCAAAAGTGTATCATGTGCGTATGAATAAGTGACATATCTGGTGCTATGAGTCAGTTGCAATTTGAATGAATTTAATGGAAAATATGCATCGAAAAATGAACGAAAAATTAAATACAATTAATCGCTGCATTGTAAATATAGCGCCAATAGGTTATAACATCTCAAAGCAGATATACATTGTAAATATAGGACCAATAGTTTGATGATGGTTTAGCTGGCAGCTATTTCCAAATGGTGGATATTTAAGCCGTACCAGTTTTTAACCTTTCAAGCGTTTATCACGACGAAATTCTATTTTTAAAATTTTAGTAGCGCTATTAAAAAATTCATGATGGCTTCTCGGCAGAGTTACAATGGCAATGTCAAACAAAAACATTTCTGAAGGTATAACGTGTAAACAAGACTATCAGATAATTTACCTCCAAATTTACAAATTTAAATTAATTTTGTTAATAACGTGGTTGAGACACATCTTGAATTGACTGGAAATTCCACTTAACTGCCCAACAAACACACACTGTTTGTAAAACATTTGTAGGCCTACAACGCCGGCCCAACGTCTTCTTCGTTGATCCAACATTGTACAAATGTTATACAAATGTTTTGTATTTGCTGGGTTTGCAGTTAAAGGGTTGATGGTTTAGCAGCTTTTGCCGACTGAAATCATTTCATTTATTAAGCTAAATTTCAGCTTGAACCCTGCCGCAAAATTTGTTATGAAAATGAAAAGCATATTTACACCTTAGGACATAAAGAGTTTATTGTAAGGATAATAGCGGTATTGATTATACTGGTAGTGAATACAAATATTAAATATGGATGAATTATCACGTTCTAACGTTATGAATGAATAACGTCGTAAAGTAGCCATGAATAAAATATATTTTGTCTTTCTGGAACAAATGCTTAGTTTCTCGATCATTTAGAGATTCTGGCACGCCTATTAATTGCGCAGGTCTAAGAAATCGTAAGACCAGGCAACGCGTAATGATTATTTTACGACCACTAGTAACATTAGCTTCTCAGATAACGTGCAGGGCACTCGATGGGAGTCTGAAATGGCCCTACAATATTAGGCGCTGAGCCAATGCTGTTTTAATGCTGGGTCAGCGTCATAAACATCGGCTCGTACTAAATGGGTACTGGATCTATATTTAGCCTAATTATTAAAGGGACTGGCCCAGGCTAAAATCATCAAAAAATCGGTGATTTTATTCCGGGTTCTTAATATGACCATATCATGTAAACATGTACATAGACTAGAACTGCAAATTTTTATAATTTTTGTGCTGCGCATTCATCAGTTAGACTAGATATAGAGACGAAATTCCCGCATTTCCTATTTTTGACATGGTTGTCAATAATTAAAAATCAGGAATTTCGTCTCTATATCTAGCCTAACTGGTGAATGCGCAGCACGAAAATTATAAAAAATTGCAGTTCTAGTCTATGGACATGTTTACATCATATGGTCATATTAAGAACCCGAAATAAAATCACCGATTTTTTTATGATTTTAGCGTGGGCCAGTCCCTTTAATTGGATTTAAAAAAAAGTTGAGCTAAAGAGCCTGGGGCACATTACAATTATTCGACGTCCCTGCTTTATTAGAATCATTATGTCGTTGCGAGTTGCTGGATACTACGAATACAGGCCTATATGATGCCATATACAACCTTAAGTTGTTCTTGGTGTTACAAACAAAAGTTTCTGTGAACATGATCAAGTTGGTACATTAATGTTAAAATCATATAATTTTTAAAAGTAGGTCTATATTTGATTTCATAAACTAAAATAATTTAAAAAAAATATTTATTAGTTTTGATTATATGAGATTTATAACTTTTCAATTTTATTTGTCCGATCATTAAAATGACGTCATAAATAATTGCAACAATCCCACATAATTATTACCTCATCAGAATACGGTAGCGCTGTATTTTATTCGCTTTTTTATTATTCCAGGTTGAGTTCGTTAAAATTGCATTCAAGTTCATTATGGCCAGCTTCGGAATCATGTCCCCTGAAAAAATTATTTCTGAAGTGCAGGTGAGTGAAATAATTAGGCGTTACTAAATGAGGCATATGATAGATACTAAACGTTTTGGATATTAGTTACCAATATGTGTATATCATGTGGTTGTCACTAATTAGAATATATCATTGTTTTTTAAGGAACAATCGACGAAATTATATAAAGAGTTCCATGAAGCATCTAGATTATACAACGGTGACAGCATACAACTACACTCAGCCATTAGTCGAGTTTTCGTCAAACACCCTGTACTGTTGCACATATGGAAGTATCTCAGTGCTGATCAATCCTCTTTGGTGAGCGAAGCTACTCATCTAATTACACATACCGCTAATTAGTAACATTTTCAAATTAATTCGTCAGAATGCCACCAATTTAGCAGTTCTATGTACATAATTATATCGTTTACAAAGGTCTATATATTGTTATATCTATTAATTAATATATTGATGAACCATGACAAAGCTCTTATATTTACCACATTATTACTTGTCTCCCATGAAACACTAATCAATGCGTAGCCTATGTCTGTGAATAATTCAAGTTACAATTTCTAAATACATTCAAATGTTTACCACTGTTTTTATCCAGGACACACTGCTGAATTTAATGGAGACAGAGAAACACTTTTTTATGGCACCCTCCAGTGCATTACATCAACAAATCATTGCTACACAGACTTCTGCAGTTTCATCATTATCTGCACCTCCGAAGATTACCACATCAGTAGGCCCACCTCCACAACCCGCCTCAAAAGTTGAATTGCCTAGTGCTATGGATTCGAATGGTATGTATTATTAAAAGTATTATTTTTATTAAAATATTTTCTTTTATAGAAATAAAATGTCAGTGTATCACTGTAAGTAATATACTGCAGTATACTGTAAATCACGCGTAGAATAAAATTTCACGCATTCCGTCGATCCGTACGTCATGTATTTGGGGATTGGTTTTTAAAGGGTGTTACACTCGTGCTTCAGTGGGCCGTGGGTTAATGAGCCTCGTGTGCCAAGGCGATTAGCCGCTATGATCGGTCGTCTCCCAGATAATTAGTGCCAATACCTCCGGGCAATACCGTTATGTTTACTTTACGGCGTATACAATGTTACAGTGATCTATCATCAGGAAGGGTGATGCCAATTATTACGGTGAAGTGACAATTTAATGTCTGCAAGCAAAAAACAACCCAAATGATTATTTTTGCAAGAAATTTGATTTGGCCTCTCAGTTTTTTATTGGCATATTAAACATTTAATTGAGTTCCGTTCACAGTAGGCCTAAATATGTATCCTTCCTTTTTGATACCCAACAAACGTGAGGCACTGAATCAATGTTTAGTTGATAGCAAACATATTTATTGGGCTTTTTAAAGCATGGGTTAGTACCAGGGATCATGAATGAATGAATGAATGAATGGGGTTTTAGGCCACCTTTATGCACAAATTGGCTAAAATAATCCAGTGGAACCTCCGGAGAAAGGTGAGATAAATGAGACGACACTGCACTCTGGCCATATGATTCGAAATTCGATCCACTTTTTTTAAAACTTGAATACAAA